>CALNHX010001841.1:0-202927 GCA_940337035.1 Agriotes lineatus | reverse complement strand
TGCCCCTGCAGAATAATCAAGAAATAATCGAAACCGCGTAGTAACAATTATTAGAAAACCTAGTCGCAGTCGGTTGTAACTACTCCTCACGTTGTGCTCTACAAACATCGGTTTACCTCAAGCGTCTGCCTGCATGATTGGTGGGTAAATACAACTAATTTCAAACAAGAAATAGTTGTGGTATAGCGGCAGAGTTTAAACTACAACCCGGCGTCGCAGTACGTGAGCTGCCAATTTGCAGTTTGTTAGTTTTGTGCCACCTAACATCGCATTGCAGTCGTGTCAGCTTTTGCGATTGAGCTGTAAATGCTACACGAAACAGTCGCAACAAACTAAAAATTATAAATGTTAAAGAAGGAACTTTAGAAACCTGCAATAGTTGCCCATCGACATTTAAAACCTTTCGTCGACAACTTTTGGTGCTCTTAGTTGGTTCACCAAGTACCAAGTATGTATCTTAAATCAATGTGGAGTTCTAAAGGACGAATACAGAATTTCTTCCGAATTCGGAATAAGGAGATTAGCTTTTTGTGTACGGCAAGATCCGCAAAGAAGTAGTCAATAAGGAGTTACAGTAAAAAACGGGGTTTATTGCATATGATAAAAAACCTCGTGAATAGTTTTCTTTTGAAACCATCGATTATTTCACGTTACTTACCAAGCCGCAACATTTAAATAGATGAAGGTAGTGAAAGAGTAGTTGCTGTGGTTACTGTGAAGGAAATTGTAGAAGCTCAAGTCACATCTGTTCAAAGGCATATCCAATAACAAAATTTGTCATATAATTCGACGCATCAAATTTGAAATGATTTCAAGGTCACTGTGAAAATTAACGCGAGGATTTTTAGATATAAACTTTTCACAATAAAGCATGACTTGATTTTAATAATTATGTAAGTTAACCCTGGCGAATTATTATTTTTTTTTTGAAGAGAATGTTAATTACAATTATTACAATAATTTCCTTTAAGAGGGATGAATAGCCAATTTTTTTTATATTGTGATCATTAAAGTCGTCTATTTTAACGAAAAACCGTATTGTAAGTACCACTATTTTTAAACCAAAATTGTAAAATTACACTTTTCTTAACTATTTTATTGAAATGTCAAGTTTTTTTCGACTAAATTTCGAGTTACAAGAGACCACTATGCAAACAAACTACGTGTACAACTCGTTTTGAAAGTCCCTTTTTTATTCATGCAATAGTAATTTGTAAAACTAGTTTTGAAAGTCATACTTTTTTTTTATGAATTTGCAGTTTGATCAAGCAAATGCAAATTTAGCATCAATATCTGGTAGCATTTCGCGCTAATACGACCGCACGTACCGGAAACAAAGCGAAAGAGAAGCTTGTCGGTTCTCGGTGTTTGAAGTGATTTGGTCCGCGGGCCCAAATTATCGCCGGTTTTTTTTCTTGGAAGTTCAGTACCACGCCGAGTGCATCCGAAATATCTAATTATTGTACAAAACCACTAGCACAAAAAAAATAGTTGCCTGTGAGCTATACGTAAGAGTCTGATAAAGTAAGCAACAGTTACAGAGGGTTAAAACGTCGCCGTACTTAGATTTCATTACTCCTCGCTGTAGGTGGATGGCTTTATACTGCCATTAGAGGCACAAGAAGCCGGATTTATGTGAGTCATACCACGCCAAGCACGTTTTGGCGCTTTTTTAGTGTTCGGAGTGAACTAAACCCGAATATCTACGCAATAGACTCTCAGCACAGAAACGATATTTAAAGCAGCTGTAAACGAGTGGCAATGTTACGGTTCGGTGTAAACTGCGTTTGAACACTTGCTTAGTGGAAACAGCCGTTGGGGTGTAAGGCGATCATGTTTCATGTCAATGCGTAGGAGAAACAGCTTTTTGCACGTAGTGACTTCATGGTTAAATGTAGGAGTAGTAAAAGTGATCTATTGCCCTTAGATGTTTTATATAAGTGTGCCCAAGAAATAGATATTTCGCTACCGATGTAATACTGTTGGGCAGACAAACGCGGTGAGAAGGTATAGCCGTTTTATGATGTAGTTATAACAATGGGATTCTTTAATATTGTTTATCTACTTTGCGTTCGTACTGAGGCTATTACGATACGCGTTTGCGTATTGTAATAGACACAAAGCGATGCTATAATAAAAATACTAAAAATTTTCATTTTTTTGCTTAAAAAAGTGGCAAAGTAGATAAAATACTGTATGATACCTCGTTTATAACGCATTTTGTAGCACTTTTGCTTCTTATAAAACTCGTATCATAATATACTATTCCTCAACAGGCAGTATATAATAATAATAACAATAAAGAATGGGGGCTGGTTCAGCTTGGTTATGTGGATAACCAACTGTTCTTCCACCAGTCCATACCTAGGAGTAATGTTGTAGTTGTTGGCATCAACTACACTGTACTTAAAAAATATGAATTTAACATTTAAACGCAGCCTATAATCGATATAAATATATAAGTTGTAATGTAGCAGTAGATACTATTAATTCTGATTTTGTATTAAATGGTTTCGCAACAGAGATTTGAATAAGGTGGATGACCTTTATTGCATGAAAAATTATATGAGTTACACACTATACTGATTGCATAAGTAAAGGAACGTCTAAAATAGTGTATTTTAGGGATAGGAGGAGTCAACATGTCTTTTCTTCGTCTAGGCGGCTTCTCTAAACTTTTTTGAAACAAAATTACGATATGCAGTAGCCTTCGGTTTGCCATATTGAGCCATTTAGCAGCCGACAGCTTATGGCATATTTTTTCTCTCTTTTTAACGGCATGGGTAAAACGCAAACAAGCATTTGTACCTTTTGAATTCTGCCCGCACTAACGTAATCTAAACATGGCGAGTACCCTACGCAACAATAATTGAACTGGAACAGAACCAGCCTATTCCATATCAATAATTTAATATCGATAGATAAAAGACTTCCATTAGAATACAGTAGCTTAAGCGCAGCATATTCTTTAGATGTACATTGACTAACGTATTGGCTAAATATAAAAATTAGAATCAATTAGAACACCAAGGTTTGTACATGTTTCGGATAATGGTCGTTCGGCATTGTAGATTTTAATATCAACGAAATCTAGCACTGCAACACGCATGCATGCTCTGCTGGACAGCATTATTGACAATTTCCAAGGATTAATAGAAAGAAAATATTTTTGAATGATAATAATAACATATTAATTACCAAAGATAGAACGCAAACTACAGTTGCAAGTTAATCGGCAGGTCTTGCAGAAAATTTTATTTTTTGAGGTATAGTAGAAACTCCATCTCTTCTATTTAAATTAAAGTGACGACGGAGCTGACATTCGGCTGCTGCAATAGAACCATTATCCTTGAATTAAGCTTCTACAACAAAAGCACGATGAATATTTCACCAATTATCCATATCGTTAACTAAATTGACATTTTCTCTGAATAGTAAAGCACTTGAATTTTTTTCTATTTTTAATTGTTTTTTGCATGGGATCAGTCTGAAAAAAGATAATTGATTCTGAAAATCAAAAAAAAATGGTAAAAGGGGCGAATATCACTCCGGACGGATGTGAAACGGTGTCGAAAACGACATAATCTATCAGGATTATTTTTTCGATAAATTGTGTGGAATATTGTTGTAAACACCTGAAAAGCTTTTGACCAAGGTTAATCGCTTTTCTTTAAATGCGTTTGTCGCTTTGTATTCGGGCTACTAGCAGTAGACGTTAATCCATTGCATAACTTCTTTCTACTTCAGGGTGTATATAGGCTCACTGCAACAGTGCCGGCCTTAGGTCAAGCGTACGAATCTCAGTCCCGTAAGATTTTATAAAAGTTATCGAAAGCAGAATACATGGTAACATCACAAGAAAAAGAAGGAGACCTTATAATCGATGAAGATACCAAAATAAAAGAAGTAGCAAAATTTAAATATCTAGGATATATTATAACAAAAAATACAAGAACGGAAGAGGAGATAAGAAATAGGTTGGGACAAACACGAAACTGTATAAGACAACTACACCCAGTCATATGGGATAAAGATATTACAAGAAACACAAAAGTCAAGATATACAATACCATGGTACAAAGCATTATGACATACGGAGCAGAGAATTGGATCATAAATAAAAGAAATCAAAGTAAAATAACAGCAGTGGAAATGGAATAGTGGCGAAGATGCTGTGGAGTGACGAGACTGGACAGGATAAGAAACGATGAAATTAAGCATAGAATGAATGTACAAACAGATACACTGAACTACATAGAAGAGAAAAGACTTCAATGGTACGGACACGTCAGACGATGCAGCACTAGTAGATGGATAAATAGAATAACGGACTGGAGCCTTATAGGTAGAAGAAAGAGAGAAAGACCAAGGAGGTCATTGAGAGACGAAGTGGATGAAGCAATGGAAAAAAGAAACATTGGTGATGGGGAATGGAACAACAAAAAGGAATGGGGATTAAGGTTGAGAGATGGAAGGCGGTGACAACCGTAAAAAATGGAGCATATATATATACATATCGAAATAGGTCATATTGAAAGGACGACAGATGGGAGAAGAACTAGAAAAATCTTGGAATGGCGACCTAAAATAGAAGCGATTAGGAATAGAAGTAAACCTCCTATAAGACGAAAAAATTGCATTAAAAAATTACTAGTGACACAACATCTTCGGAAATGGAATTAATTAAAGAAAGTCTTTGTCCAACAGTGCCCCTAAGTAAACTGATTGATGATAATAAATTGGTAAATCTTCCACTCGATTTTTAACATACACGGTGTAATGGGACTTTAATTTTATTTCGACCTCGTTAATTTTACCTAAAATTTCACTGGATTCGGACCTGTAGTAGTTATATTCGAATTCATTTTAGCTAGCGTTCAGATGCTCGTGACCTGTAAAATTGCTTTATAAACATTTTATATTGGGACTGCCTAGCTTCTTGCAGGTATATTCGTTTAGGTTATATTTCGCCGAATTGTAAATATGAGCTTATTCTTTGATTCCTTATTGCCGATAATGCGTGCCAACGCTTTAGTTCTGCGTATTGCTTTCTGTTGTTCTTGTAATTTCATATTTACGCCTGTGGACTTCCGTACGTGGCAAGTGTGTTGAAAACCTTTCCTTTGTGCTTTATTAATTGGAGCTTCTCAGAAATCTTATTTAAATTTTGTCAAGTAAGATATGAAGAAGAATTGAGATGTTTCGAAAGGAAAATCCTGAGAATAATACTAGGCCCAGTTAAAATGCAAGATAATGAATCAAGACAAATGATGAACCACGAAATAGATAAAGAAATTAAAGGGGAAGACATAGTACGGTTCATAAAAGCGCAGCGATTAAAATGGCTAGGTCACATCATGAGGAGCAGCCCTGATGACCCCATAAAACAAATTACGGAGTGGAAACCCATTGGAAACAGAAGAAGGGGCAGACCTCGAATTAGATGGTGGGACATGGTAATGGCAGATATAGTGGCAATGGGGATCAGAAACTGGAGGGGTGCATGTAAAGATAGGAAGGTATGGAATAAAATCACTGAGAACGCCAAGTCCAGTAACAAGCTTTGAAAACGTGAAAATAGAGGAGTGATCCACCTCGAACCAGGATCATGTATCCTTCGTCAGAAGGGGCTATAATCCTTCGGGATTTAGAAGCCGAAAGAAGAAGAAGAAGATATGATCTCAGTCGTTGAAGGCTTTCTTTGTTTGCATTCCGGCCTACGCCTTTTGCGTTAAGTTTTGAGCCAGGGAAAAGAAAGTTTCGATAAGCCCTTTGTTTAACCGTGCATGTGGAAATATTAATTTTGGAGTTCAAAACTTTCTTCCGTTACATTGTTCTTAAGCCCTGTGCATTTGAAATTGGGAATTAGTAGCGAACCCTCGAATAAGACAGTTGTGTGGTGAAGTTCACACCCCGGTCCTCGGAGCCGGGGTTTACGTTATTTCGTGCTTAAGTAAGAATGTATTGTGTGGTCTTTGCACGATAATTAAATTTTGGGCGCAGTTCGGCGACAGTCTTCATAGCCGAAGGTGCGAAAATAAATAAGGATTGAGCGCGAAGTAATGGGTTAGGCCCGCGAAACGTTTTTATTGGGGAAACGTCGTCTTAATGTTTAGTATGCTGTCCGCTCATTAAAGGTTGAGGGACGCAAAATTTGCTGTCGTGCACATCAAACCAAGACGTCGTTTTATAATTCCCGCCTGTGTGCTCGTGTAGTTCGAGAAATTCTGCTCTGCAAATTTTGATTACGTTCGTTGGGCCATCCCGAAGACTGGATTAACTTCTTGCCGAAACCCTCCCGACCTGGTTCGTGCCTGTTTGAAGACCCGCACCACCGTAGCGTTCTGCCAAGCTTCACCGAAGCCGAGTTCATACCACCCAGCAACACCCATGCTTACAGCTCAGGTAGGATCTATTTACTGTATCCGCTGCGTTTAATTTCTGTGCCCAGTTAAGTGGCGACAATAGCTTTATTGTGCGTTCTCCACTGTTCACAAACATTGCGTACGCTCGCTTAATTCTATTATTTGATTTGTTTGTTGTTAATCAGGGGCTTCACCCCTGTTATTTCGTTCTGCATACTTTGTAACAATATATATAGATGTTAAGGTAACTTTTGCTTGGGGCCCCCGATATTTCATATAGGATGTACCCATTGTATTGAATTTGAGTCACCTTTGGGTGGTTTATTAAATGTAAATTCTGTCAACTTCAGCCTAGTTATTTGTTGTTTTTGAACCCCTTTGGTCACTAATTACCGACGACTAACGTCTTATGTAAATTAGTGTAAAGCTAAAAGCATGTCCTTTGATTAAGCCAGCCCCAAGATTTGGGCTAGTGTTAGTGTTCTTTTGATACCCTTTAGGGAGGGTGGCCTTTAAAGTAAGGCATTTGGTTTCACGGCCACCCTGTGTATTTGGACCTGAAGACTCGGAGGAGGCTTGGTGGACGACGCTGAGGTGGAGACCGGCGAACCTGGGGGGACCTCCTCATAGCTTCGTGAAGTTCTTGCTTTATTCACGCAAGCAACCCCTTTTAAAAGCAAGTGGCGTCTTGGGTTATACATTTTGAGTATGAGCATAGGGTAAGTGCCGTCGGTTTTAAGTGAACTTTCGAACTACCCCTTCCTGACTGAGCTAAGTTGAGGGCAACTGGAACAACTACTTCTGTTCCGGCACATTTAAGATCTGTGTTATTGTAAAAACCGGCGAACCCCCTTTACTATTTTCCCCGATTTTGTCCGTTAAGGTGGTTAATGTTGATTCGAGTAAATTATCATGTAACAACGGTGCGATCACATCTATAACATAACATGACATGATATAACAGGTACACCGCATTTAGCACACCCGCCGTGCAAACGATGGCAAGGCAAAAATCTCTCAATGAAAACGGTGTGCCAAAAAATGCATACGAAGATTTCAACGTTTTTTACTGTTTTCCGTGCATATATTCTCAAATTCCGATATAACTGTATTGATTTGTAAAGTAGAAAATGAACTTATTTTATATTTTACAGATTATATATTCCTCTATGGTTTTAATATAAAACAACAGATGTTGCTCCAAGCCTGAGCCGTGTTAAAACGTTCGGTGCAGACTTTACTAAATTAAATGATATGGAAATTCTCGAAGCTTATTTAATAAATCGTTCAGTAGTGTTTTTGCTCTTTGGAATATGTGTTTTTTGGCAAGGAAGATATACCAGGATATCTTAAATTTTAAGACAGCGCGGAAAATTTCTGTGCGGACTCCTATGGCCTTGCCCCGTAGCGGGGATGGTCGCGTCGAAAGCGGTGAGCTTGATGGGACAAGCTGCTCAGTGATCCGCTCGGTTCTCGCCTTGGGCGCATTATTTTGGGGGTTTCGACATTTTTCGAAGTTAGAATTTGAAAAGAAGAACTATATATGTTTTACGAAGAGTGTCATACCGTAGGTTAACCCACGTTAATATAAAAATGAATTTTGATGCTTCCGTCAGATGAAATCTTGCAATCACATTGCCTGAAAGAAACTTGTATTTTGCCATTGATTATCTCCGTGACCATGCAACTGCCTGGATTTCGTCATTTATTACCTTTATGGCAGAAGTTCCAGTTAAACCGAAATCCGCTCCTAAACCGTCTCCCACAGCTATAGATGCGTCTATGTTGCTATTTATGCTACATGGCGTTTACTTAAGTTGATTTACTGTAATTTACGAGTAGCTTCTACAGTACTGTAGATCTGTAGATCTCGCACATTTGTAGTTAAAGATTACCTATTCTAATATTTATGATTATAATCCCGAAACCGACACCAACGCTATTATTAACGTCGAGGTCGGTTTTCTCTGAGTTAGAGAATATCATCATTACCTTTAGCAATATTTGATAACACACTAGCGGTTGTAAATTTATTAATATTGGCTTTAACACTGGCTTTTTACGTTAAGAAAAATCACTTGCAGTCCTTAGAAAAGACTCACCCAGTGTCCCAATTAAGCTACATGTTCCCGTTTCGCTCTTAACGTAGTAATTATCGTTGTTACCTGTAACAAAGAGATATAATTAAAAAAGTAGCAATGACCCCTAAAGACGTGATGCACAAATGTTAATCAAGTTCAATATTACTTATATAAATCGCAAAAAAAGTAATGCTGTATATGATACTCCACCACTCTAATGGTGTGGATTTATTTCATGACAATAACGAAGGGTTCGATAGTGTAGTAGTGAATAATCATATTGTGATGTTTAGTAGCTGTATACACAATAGATAACTGTACTGTCATTTATTCTAAACACAACATATCAAAACTTAAATGAGAAAATGCCGTCGTTTGTTTTTATCGTAATGACAAATTCTTCATTAAATCAAAGACCAAACAAGTGATTTTGTCAGACGTCATCGTTATGTTACACAAACTGCTTTAGAAATCGAATATTCTTATTCGTATTATTATTTGAATATAATCTCAGCTATATCTTGTTAAATATGTAAGGAGTATGCGTCACAGTTTTATGTGAAATTAATTTTTAAATTTATTGCATTTTCATACAAGAGCAGCCAAACTCTTAGGCCATGGTCTATTTTTTTAAAACAATTGAAAAATCTAGAATACATTTGGGTTATATTAGAAAATTAAGAGGACGTAATAGATAGTAACGATACAAGTTTGATTATGAGCATCTTAACGATACGAGTTTGATTGCCAAAACGAGGCGGTTAGCCGAGTTTTACGGCAATCAAACGAGTCTCGTTAAGTGCCATAAGCAAACGTGTATTGTTCAATATTTTATCTTCATCAATAAATTCTGGTTCAACGTATTTCTTTATACAAAAAGAGTGCGGTAATGAAGCTCTTAACGATACTAAAATTAATTTGGTTAAGAGCCTATAACAACACTGATGAAGATAAATATTGTTAAATGAGTTGCACCTTGGCGTTAAAGAAAACGGGTTTTAGTATGAACCCCAATAAAATAAATTATGAAAAACACACTACCTCGGTGGCACAGTGGGTAAAGAACCAGGCTATCAGAAAGCACGTCTAAGGTTTAAATCCGTAGACAGGCGTATTTTTTCAGCAGTTTACATGACGGTACTGAGCCGGATAACCATTCGACAGTAGGTTACAATTAATGCTCCACTCTGAAGGCTACACATAAAACATACTAACACGAGATTTATAGGTAGCACAATGAGCCCACTTTGAAGTCTATGTACGTTCCACTCACAAGGTCCATTTCAATTTAACACTAAAGTCGAAGCATATTCTGAGTAGGATTAGCTGGTTGAAAATACAATAGATTAAGCTTAATGAAAGATGCAAACAAAAAAAAATAAGCAAAATAATTCAGATGTGCTGAATAAAATTCGCAAATCCTTCCCATTCTTAAAGACAAAAAAATATTATAATTTTCTACGATTAACACCTGCGCCGTCATTTTTGTAAACTTATTTCGCGCCAGCATGGAACATTACTAAAGTAACTTAAGCGAACTAACAAAATAGAATAAAGCAGGTGCTAATGTCAAACATCGTAGAAGAAACATATGGAACACAGCTCGAAGACATTGTAGAACAAATAGCAAAATAAAAATTAAAATGGGAAGGAAACAACCAGAGACGCCATGACACAATGGTTGGCGAGTTAGAGAAATGATGTAGATAAGATGGGAACCTGTTCCCGAAAGTTATGGAAACTTAACTTTAAAAAAATCGGCGTTAAACAGGAAAAGCTTGTTAGGTTAGTTTAAAATTTGTTCACCTCAAATCAGTGGTGATAGTTAAATTCACGATCTTGTCGAAGCCAGTAGTTTCGGTTCAACAAGAAAGAGTTGAGGAGACCGCTAAACTTATCCGAAGAACAGTCAGCTAGCGACCAGTAAATAAGGTGAGCGTATTTGAGTGTGACCGTCACGTATGATGTGGTAGCCATTAACTACTCCCAAGGTACGACTACAAGTCTGAAATTTCGTTTTCCGTCTTATCGTTATTGTGCAGTGGAATTTTATTTCTAACTCTATTCGGATATTTGAAGACACTGCGCACAATCGTTTCGTCACTATCCAGTAAAGTAACACTCGACGCCGGCCCAAGCCTGAAGAACCTCCTCCCCATCAGCGATCGTTCCCGAAACTTTGAACTGAATCTGTCTATTTTTTATCAAATTCTAGGCGCACGACAAATTTGAGTCGTAGGCCTACCAACCATTCTTCGTCTCACTTGAGTGTCGATATCCTAATTTCATGGTAAACTCAATTTTCATACCAAGAGATTTTATTTGTGAAGCGAAATGCAGTTATGTGAATTCGAAGTTAAGGAGAAATCGTTTTGTTGGGGCACCCTATTTCATTTCAGGCAGTGTTACATCATTCTAATAGTTAAGTAGCAGAATAACAAAGGCAGGCGACTTCCCAACCGGAATTGGTTGTTGGTTAAACGAGAAACTCTAATCTCGAAGCTGTAAAAAATATGCGGGCGAACTAGTAATTAACCCAGGCACTTTACTAAACAAAAAATATATACAGGGAGTTTATTTTAATAGTTAACATAAGCATTTCGTTTCTATGCCACCATTTAATCGTACAGATCATTTCCATAGTTACAAATGAGACAAATAGATTAGAGCGTGTATTATACGAGTTAACATAGAAATTATTACTTGTCAAAAAGACAATTACGAGTTATCCTAATGTATATCACTGAAGAAAAGATACAACACACAAGTTGTTGCATACCTACATTCCGGTAACAAAATTAAAGTTTCTTATTTGCAAGTACCTAATTCAAATTCGTCTGTTAACTCGTAAAATAAACGATTTAATTTACAGTACTACCAAGCACACAAAAGCCCCGGAAAATATGTGAACTACATCTAAAATTCCCGTAAGGGGAACTAAAGAACCAATAAAGAGCAAGCTTTGCTAAGAGGTACATTCAAACAGAAAACAAATGTCACTTCGCTATTGCTGTTATTACGTCAGATAAAATTGTCTAATTTCCAGGTAATGCAGGTAATACTTTAGTTCTTACTTCTTCCAGGCATTACTTTTTTAACATCTTAGTCGAAGAAGAAACTTAAGGAAAACTCAAAGAAAATCATTCTCGACGATTTTGATTTGGGAGTTTTGCAAAGAACGGTTCGTGAAATGTTCAGTGTGGAAAAAACTGTATAAAAATGTGACAAAAGAAGATTGCTCATGGAAAGGAGTAACATTGTAGCTTGGCGTTCTAGGTATTTAAGGAAAATAAAAGAAAACGAAGAACTATGTGCGAAGGAAAAACCTGTACTGATTACGGAGTAGGAAAATGCTGGCAGTCAGATGATCGACCAGGTTTTTACAAAAGATACATTTAAATGACTGGTGATTTTGGTAGTCGGTACTTTTCAAAACGAGAATCGATTACAAGCAAGTCTATTATAAGAAGAATATACTGTATTTGGGTCAGCATTTTTTCTCTTTTCAGCTTTTCCTTTGCTCTGGCGACCTTAATGTCTATTTACTTTGTTTAAAAACTTTTTGTATTAGCCTTTAGGATAATGGATAATTAGGCAATCTAATATATTTATTTTATATAATCTCTCGGTAATCATAAAAATATGTATTGCATTCGTAGTGGTTCTATGTACTATTATTTTTGTTATAAGAAATTTATTTAATAAATAGTGATTTAGTAACTTAAACACTATTATATTTAAAAGAACCCGAATGATTTTTAAAATAAAATGTTTAAATTTCCCGCGTGTACGAATGCTTATAATTTTCACCACGGACTGTAATTTCCAAACGGAGCTAGCCCCAGCGTTCCCTACCCGGGGTTTTTGTGTGTATTTTTAAACTGTGATGTATTAACCAGTATAATGATCTTTATAACGTAGTTTACTGGTTAATTAATTTTTTTCTTCTCCAATGTGGTGTGTTTTGTGAATTTCATTTCTACCTCGTCTTCAACGTTTAACTTAACCTCAACTTAACCTACAAATGTACACGTGGTCTATTATTACCAACGATCATTTTGGCCTGAAGATGAAACCAGGGTGGTTTAAAAACGTGTGGCCAATTTAAATAAATGTACGTGGAGAAGACTACTGTGTTTTATTGCTTCGTATCAAGCCACTTCCACCATTAGCGTGATGGATCACCTTCCTATTAACTCAGATGCTTGGTTTCGGAGTAGGCATTATGAAACCCGGAATACACTTAGTAATTAACTAAAATCATAATCAGTTTCAATTCGTTGGGCAAAGAGTAATTTGCATAGATTGGAAAATTTACTCTAAGTAGGTAAGCTCTAAGTTACACTATATTTATTTAAATATGCCAATCTGGTATTTGAAGAATACATTGACATTGAGGAGAAACACTACAAATATAAAGAATTCCATAATTGCAAGTTATGTCGAAGTCCAAGGGGTTAACGCAGGTAGGGATCTAGGTTAAGTTAAGACCGACCTTTTGTTGCTGGTCATTAAGCAGCAAGCAGGCGTATCAGAAGCTGACCAGAAACAAAACCATGTCGATAAGCTTCACGAAAAGCTCAGTGCTAGTTCAAAGTTTGAACGGTTGTTCCACATTACAACCTTCGGCTGTGGGTAATGTACAGTTCGGCAATGGGGTATCAAAAGTGAACTGGAATCAAACCTCTTGCAGAAATGGAATACTCAACATATAAATCGTCCAACGAAAAGGGGGCTCCAGAGCATCCGACAAAATGTTTCTCCCCATAACTAAAAGGAGCTGAAAATTTGGAAAACCTAGAAAAGAAGCTTATAATACAAAATGGTATAATGTTTATGGCTCCATTTTCCAAAATCGTAACATGCTGTGGTCAGGTACGATTCCAGAAAGTCTGATTTTGAGAAAATTACGACAAAATTTCTTTCAGGGACTTCAATTCCCACCAAAGAAAATTCAACACAGTATTTTTTCTCAAACTAGGATGCCAGCAAAATTTCCAAATGGATGGAACGTTCGGCTTCACAAACGTATTTCACAATGCGTTCCTTCTTTTAGCAACACAGAATGGCAAAACGCTCGAAGAAGATAAGCAGTTTGCCAAAACTTTTAGAAAAACGTTGAGAATTCAGAATGGGCAACCAAAATACCTCGGAGTTTGAAATGTTCTAGGGAATAGCTTTAAAACTATGTATGAAAAGTACATTGATATATGAAATTTGACTTATTTTTCTAATTATATTGTATATAGTAGCTTGATTTATCAATGATAACGCAATTAATTACAGAGATAGGTACTTATAAATGACTTTTGACCCATCACAGCAGATACATAATTCCATCAAGTAGTACCCTTGTCCCCGCATACGTATAATTTGTTTTGACTATCGCCAGCGAGCGTTCTTTTTTCAAATCTACAAGCCCCCCCCCCTTTTTCATTTCTACTGAACTACCCACCCACCTTTTTGGCTTGTTGTGGTCCGTACATGGGGTTCTATGCTACAGTGTAAGAATAATTATAAGATTTTTGTGAAAATGGACTTAAATTTCTTATCTTTAAAGCCATTTGTTAAATTAAATACATAAAAGCCTAAAATTCTAAAATTCTGCATTTGATGACTGGTTGTTTTCAAATATAACAACTCAAATATTGTCGTTTATTTTTAAATATAAACAGTGAACTAGACAATGCGAAGTGTACCTATTCGTGGGCTACCTAACTTTTCTTTATTTCTCTTGTATTACGCAGTATAGAGTTTATTCATCTTGATTAACGACCAAAGTTTTTGTAAATGCCTTTGGTTTCACGTTTTCGACTCCCGTCGACAGCTTGTTCAAGTGACAATTTGATAAAACGGTAGTGCGAATGGGGAGTTTTTGTGCTGTTTTATTATTCGCCTATAAATCACTTTTATCCTTCCCAGCGTGCTGTACCCACATTGCAGCAAGCACCTGAAGTTTACGCTCGTTGGATATCAAAGAGAGGTCGTTATGGAATGAGAAACTATCTACACGGCATTATAATTCAACAACGCCGTCGTTGATATTACAAAAATAACAAGGCTGCGTAGCGCACCCTTCCGACTAATTCTACGTAGACAGCGTATGCTGTAAATTTTTTCATCGCAGCGTAGGGGCGATTTTCACCACGGCAAAAACATTTGCTTTGGCCCTACTATATACATCGTATACAAATCATTGCTATCCTGTAAACCGTGTTTCTTAATTGAGGGTTTCTGAGCTTATTAAGTCAGATACACCTTCATAACGATTTCGGTGTATATTTTTCGCGTTTTCTGTAACAGAACTCTGCTTAAAGCAATGCTCAGATAAAAATCTAAATTAAGTATTAATTTTTCGTACTGATTTCCTGCAGTTAAAGGTGTGTATGCAACAACAAAGCTGACGACGGCAACATACTTTGAATTTCACAATTTGTATTTTGGAAACAATGAACCTCATGGTGTCAAAATCAATATT
Source organism: Agriotes lineatus (assembly GCA_940337035.1). Lineage (NCBI taxonomy): Eukaryota > Metazoa > Arthropoda > Insecta > Coleoptera > Elateridae > Agriotes > Agriotes lineatus. The sequence goes on along the minus strand of CALNHX010001841.1, from coordinate 188,003 downwards.
TGCATACACGGTGTTTCCTTTCTATCCAATAGTATTGGTAACTTTATTATTAAAGTGCCTATATTACTGATTAAGTTAGTAAGACAAGCAGAATCACGAAGAGTATCTGACACCATCCTTAGATTTGACCTCACCCCACACTTATCGTCTCTAATTTAACTAATCCTGTATGTTTCCAATACAATTGGATAAAATGGGTGCATCTTTCTAACATTCTTACTACTGAAAACATTAACGAATTGACGCGAGAGTGTATTGGGAAACTCAATGTGTATCACATTATCATATGGCCAAAACAAAGATTCTCGTGAACTACAGTTAACAGCAGGATGAACAAGTAACTCAGAAAATGAGAAACAGTAAATGAAGAGAAGTACAATATAGGTTGCCCGATGAACGAATCTACAGAATATCTTTACAGCTTTAGACTGACTACCAAACTCAAAAAATAATAAGAGTAGAATGTAATCCGTAACAAATGTATAAACTAATAAAAGCTTGTGTTACAGCGAAAGTGGAGAAGCTGTGGGATTACAAAAGCTCCAATTTATTTTTGATCAAACTCATATATGGTTGCAAACAAAGAACAGAGAATAAAGTTATATATATGTTTACATGGAAGAAAGCTGTTGAGGAAGAAAGAAAGAGAGAGAAAAGAGAGATGTGGCAAAAATTGTAATCAAATAGGCAGATATTTGGACGAAGTAAAGTACACGAGACTTTGGAGGTTATAAAAAACATTCCAAAGAAGTAGAGGTATATGGAAGTATGTCTCTGATAAGTATGGATGAAGAGCAGAGGCGCTACATGCAGGTACTGATAGAGAATAAGCAGGAGTTCGAATGCAATAGATTTCTGAGATCAATGTAACGGAAATGAGAGATGATCTTAGAAGCATATAAACAAAGAAATTCGAGGATTAATGTTGAGGTGTTCAATATTGACCCGGTTTCGCACTTCTTCTCAATCAGCTATGTAGGTTTCTCACTTAGTGTTATTGTGGATATCATTTCTCTTCTTCTAACGATTTTATTAGTAACTTGTCAAGGGTTACTACAGTTGGTATGAATGATTTGTAGATGTGAGTTATAGAATTAAATACGATAATTAACCAAGACTTGAAGTTTCTCGCAAGTTGTTATTATCGTTAAATATAAGTACTTGTAGTGACACGATTTTTGGTTAAATACTATCTGTGAGAGAAGATATGAGAGCATTTTCGGTATCGTTAACGACGATATTGGAATTTCCTTTTTTGGTGAAATATTTAGCATAATCTTTGTGATTCGGATTCGTGGTGAATCAATATCAATGATTTTCGAGAAGTAAGGACATTCTACACATTTTGCTGTATGACCCTGCCCAGTTTGTGCATTTCGCTTATCCCTCACCGTTTCCTTTCTTCTAGAATACTGATCCCCACCGCACTTAACACATTTTGTATTATCTAGATGGCAATAATTTTTACTATGACCATATCGCTGATAGCCATGACACTGGGGGATGGTTTTTTGAATTGCATCTAGGCTCAACAGATACGATACAACAACAGGCTAGTAACATTGACTATATATTTTTCTTCGACAGATTTGGAAAGTATACCTTTCGAGCATTGATTTGTGTTTTCTTTAATAGAAGGTACGTCACTTATTCGTCCGTCTCTAACAGCTACGAGCGGAAGACTCGCTTAAAGAAAAATGGATACGGATGCATTCCCACTAGATACAAAACCTCTTGATGTCAGTGCGATTGATTATGTCACGTATTAATTAATAATGTTAATCTTCCTTGAGCTATCGTAGAAAAAATTGCGTAAAAAGACTTTTGTTCTCTTACATGTTTGCAGCGCTCGCTTGCAGTTGGTCCTACAATTTACGTGTGCGAGCACAAAAGTATCTCTTTCCGCTCTTAATCGCAATCTACTAGTCGTGTTACCTTAATTAATTCGAATATTTGAGTTCCTCTTTCATTTCAGCTAAAGTTTAAATGAAATCGTGAGTACTACGTTGTAATAAAATAACTGTGATAAGCGTCTCATTCATAAAGCGCAATAAAATGCAACTGGCGTGTAGCATGGCCAGCTTGAGATTTAGCTCAATTTCTAAATGCTAGAGCTGAAACAAAATACTTGCCCGTTCCAATATCTTATTTGATAGCAGTCAGTGCGTGATGCATCGACAGAAATGATATTATAATTAAATTAGGGGCAATACCCATTGAACCTTTGTTCAAACAAGTTCTGCACTGAAACAGCAGAGAGTAAGTGCGAAGCTAATTATTATGACAATAAGGTAATGTTTGCTGTGCATTCGATAAATATAGCTCTCGGTAGTGGGGCAAGCGAAAATGTCACAAACCCGAAACGAAAATAATGAGTATTCCACAATGTACCTAAAACAACAGGCTTAACTTTCCTAATTTGTATTTTAATAAGGCGCACATTAAAAGTCAATTTGCAAGGTGGAAAGGTTACAACCAATTAAAAGAGCTGCTTTGTGCTTCGGGCCATGCTTTGGCAAGAAAGTCAAGTATCATTGAACATTTTCATCTTTTCAGTAGAATATGTTATTTAAAGAGTGACACCGATAATAAACAGTAAAAATAATATAAAACCCTAATTTAAATATTTATAAAAATAACAAGGTAATTATTTGGAGCTAATAACAGTCAGAATTTTCTTGTGCAATTTTGCTAACACTTCTGCTACCTTTCTGAACTAATAGCGCCACCGAAAACGAAACTCGGAATTTTACCTCAGAAAATGAGATCAGAATAAAATTATAACCATATTATGTAAAATATATAAATAGCGAACTCTACTTGCTTGTAAACGTAAACTTAGAAATCAGATGGTTCAAAAACACAAACAACGATGATAGAGTGCTTAAAAGTTTGCCTTTTCAAAACGTATTCTATTAAACACTACCTTCAAAAACATTTAAAATATAATAGAGAGGTACCATATTATGAATAGGTGTGTAACGCCCCATTTCATTTTGCGTTACGTTATTAAATAGTCCCTCGAGGCAGTTTGTTTTCGAAGGTGGTTTTTCGCGTGCTCCGTTTTCGGTGTGGCTTGATCTAGATTTTGGTCAAGAAACGCTCAACCTGCTAAGAATTTCTCATTGCGGCCTTTCTTTCGATAGTGAGCCGTTGTCAAGGAATGCTAGAATCGAAGCAATTTATTTAGATGCCACCTCCAGGGATTTGGCATAGTTTTAACTAGCAGGCTATGGAAGCCTCGAGTTTATGTAACAATTGTTGTTTGCACAGCGGCGTTTCTTCAAGCACGTTCAGGCCGACTTGCGGCTGTGGTGAGATTCTCCTTTGTAGTTTTTTTTTGTGAGTTCTAATTTCGTGGTAATTAGGCTTGCTTCCATGCTCAATACCACCAAGCCTCCCGCTCCCAGGCATCAAGCTCATATGGATTGCAGCTTTCTTTCGATCTGCTCCTGCTGCCGCAGTTACCACATCCCAGCAGTTTTTGCGACTGCTTAGATTTCCTCCTGATACAGCAACCGACTGTATCCACTACAGGGCCCGCTTCTATAAGTCGATGCAGAGGTTGACGAAATCCTCCTTAAGATCGCTATGATAGTGCTTCCAACTACGTTTCGTGAATACATGCGTTGATTATCAGCTTGCTTGTTTTATTTATCGGTAAAGGGTTATTGTATGGAATAAATAGTTCTACAAAGTGAAACGGAAAATACTAAAATATTGAGATGCTAAAATCGAAAAACATGAAAACATTTGAGCATTTAAAATGAGTGCAAAATCAACGAAGAAATGAGGAACAGTTGTCATAGTTTGGGAAATTCTTATCAGACGTTGAAAATAATATATACTGGAAACAAGAAATCGCTTAAAAAGTGCCAACACTTAAATTACCCTATAAAATATTGCAATTTAGAACTTAAAAACCAGATTACCCAAACTGATAAATAGATGTTAGAGCGGAAAAACAGCTAGAGCTTAGCTACACTAGCATAATTATTTAAACAACGAACTTCAAAAGTTACAGGGGTTTTCGTTGTATCATGCAGCATGTAGAATATACTCTAAAATTTTAACAGTAGATTAAACGAAATAATAGATGGCACACTAACAAACTGAATTTTCAACGCCATGTATCAATGGTTCGACAAATATTACCTAGTGGTGCCCTCATGGCGCATTTTAATTGACGCACAAGAGAACATTGGACAAAGGATTCGAAGAGTGTTCTAGGTCCGCTCATGAGTAGTTTATCTCCCCCCTCCTAAAGTGAATACTAGACGACATACACTACATAAATCGAATATTTTTAAGAATTTAAAAAAAATATGTTGAAAAAATTAGCGCCAAATTAATTTCCAACATCATGTAATAATACTGAGCTACATAAAGAACATCATTAGGAGCCTAGTACTAAAAGAAAGAGGGGAAAACATGCTAGAATCGGTTTAGAATACAAAATAGGATACACTAACGTGAAATATGTATAAATACTTAATTAAAACATGACTGATGCAAGTTCAAGGTTGAGAATTTTAAGCATTTCTGTTAAACGGGACATTAAAAATCAATCAGGGCGTAAAATAAATTTTCAATTTTAACTTTGGAGAGCTTGTGCTGTACATTGCTCCCTGTAACAATCGATGTGCTGATGTGATTATAATACGGGAAGCTGCGTGATGATAAGCAGATACCAGAATATAAATAGACGGCGAAAGCACGCAGTTATCTGTTCCAGGGGAGAGCATATGTGGGTGTCGCTCGCCAAAGCCGAACAAAAGCGAATTGCTGTCCAACTGCTTGTTTCCAAAAAAGAAAATTAATGTTTTACACTGGTAATGTTATAAATAAAATGCGGCGTTATGAAATTTCAATAGGTGATTTGCTTCGGAAAAGAATGTTCCAGGAATAAACATATTTTCATTCCACCTAAAGTTTTTTGCTTTGAAACAAGATTCCGGTAGCTTTGAATTTATGTGGAACATTGCATGCTCTATATTACTACATGTCTGCAATAGTATACACGAGGGCAATATAGAATATGCCATATGGAATCAAATGTATGGAAAAGTCATCCGTAGCCAGTTCAAGTGCTATTTCAAGTGATATCAGATGCCTCAACAGCAATGCCAACTTGTGTTAAATGTGCAAATCAAATATTCCTTTCTCATAAATTAGGCTGCGTACACAGACAACCACTTATTGTTAACCCTAAAAAAAGAATAAAAAAAATAACTGAATTAAGCTATAGATGTATCTAACCATATCATGAAGTATGTCTATTTTTAAAAAAATATAACCTCCTTCCATTGTGTTTGTTCTATACATACTAGAAAGGTACCTAAGCATAGAATTCATAATAAGAGGCTCTGCATTCACTCTGTTTTTAAGTTGCTTAGAATATAATAATTAAAATTATTTAAGTTCCACCAAAAATGTCTGTGAATATCGTTTTAAAAAGGTTATAATACGATTTCTTTGAAAGGGTATAAAAAGTCATTTCAAAATTAAAGTCAACACGCGGTTTCAGTGCCCCAAAATCTATACGTATATCAAATGGTATCAACTTATAACGTGTGAAACAATACACTGTACCATTTTTAATAATGTAACTACCCTAAAATGTAATATAACTAATTGTACAATTAGAACTGCTGTCATAAGAGAAGAAAAACGGAAAACTGTGTAATTGGCTATGTACCAATCTCAGCCAGGGTAAAATAAGGGTTAAACTCTTGTAAATGAATAAATACTGAAGAAGAAGCTGAAAAATTTAAGGAAAATCTAAGAAAGGCAATCAAGCAAGTGAAATTGTAATAAATAGTAATCACAATGGCAAGCGCAAAGGTTTGAAAAAGGGTTGAGCATGGTGGCTGGAAGCTATTGTTTAGGATGTTTGCAAGGAGATCCACTTTACAATATAATTTATGAAAACCATTTTAAGCTACTCCTCAGAAAGTTTTATAGAAGGAATGCACGAAAAAACCGAGATGGTACTCGTAACACTATTCGTACTCACATTGATTGCATTTTAAACAATAATCGATTTAGAAATGTGATTTTGTCTACTACTAAGGCATACGAAGGTCACAACTTGCTAGAATCTTCAATAAAAATGGGTTAAAAAAAACAAATGTCAAAATTAATAGAACAGCAGTTAATCTCCAAGTTCTCAATTGCTCAGAATAAGTTTACAATAGAAGACATGTGAAAGGCATAACAAACCCTAACAAAAATATCCTGCTAGAAATTAGAAGCCCTTGAGGTGCAGAGTCAATACAATGAATTTATTGGGTGCTGTTACAGGGGAAAACACGTTTACGGTCCGGAACAAACCGAAAAAGGTGGTAGTTAGTCCAGCGGGAGGGGCTTGTAGACTTGAATAAAACTAAATAGTATCTTTACAGTTGCAGTAGAGGTAACTGAGAGCCACTATACTAAAATAACATATAAAACACATTTAGTCGAGCTCCAACTGAATTCCCGTGTCACAACAAACAACGATAATCAAAACAATCCTAAAGAATTTTGCCTGCTAGTGAATGTCACGTCGCGCTATAAGGAAAATCCTAGCAGGTCTTCGCCCATGATGTGATGCCACAAGGAAAGACATTATCCATAACCGGTTCACTTAAGGCGTTACTGCACTCCAATCAAGAATGCACTCAAGAACTTAGATCTGCCTAAGCAGTCAGTTCATAAGCATTACACAACATGCATCACTTGACTAATAAAGTATATTCATTATGGTGTTAATCTACTACATGCAATTCAATGCATGCTAGCCGGGTCTTTCGAAATAAGAGTAGACAGCTTAAGTTCAAAGCGTGGTTAACGGGTGGAGATGGAAAGCTGGGTCTTAAGGGTTGCGTCGGCATAGAGCATGGCTATACACAATATTAATTTTCAGATAGCTTGCTGTTGGAGTGTTTGGAGTTGCGTCAGATGTTTGAAAAGTGGTCGAAATGAAATACCACTGCACAACAACGAAACGAGAAACGGAAAAGCTTTATACGCTGCGCCTTGGAAATATTTAAATTCACCAACCTTGAATTTTTCTTGGAAGCCCACAAATGCTTCTAACATTTTTGAAATATCGCACTGAACGATACCACTGAAACCATGCACGCACCCTGCTTGCTGGACGGTAGCCGCCTGACTGCTGCCGCCGAAATCACTTAAGCCCGCCCGAAATTCGACGAATTGCCAACTCTTTTCGGCGTGCATATAAAGGCATTAATGACTACAATATAACAGTACTTCACTTCAGAAATATAACACTTTTGCAACGATTGAGGGAAGTAAACTCAAAACTTTCAGATAACGCAAACTAGTTTACTTTGGCCATGTAAGAAGTACTATAGACTCCATATCATTATTTCAGGAAGAGTAATTTATGCAAGGGACTCAAAAAGAAGACCTATGGAGAAGACTGGAAAAACTGACGAAAATGCACACTCGGCTTTGAAGTGTGGCCTTACATAAAAAATATATGTTAATCTTAATTTTTGTAATCGAAACGAGAAATTTATCATGACCATGGAAGACTTATGGACCGTTGCTCACTCATCTTGGTTTTATCTTAAGCACTTCAGCTATTAGGTAAAAAACATGGTGCAATATTTAGCTCTCGGAATATAATGCTGCTACGTACGTTTAATTTTCCATTTTGTCCTCGTATAGTTTTCTATTATTCCCATATCTGAATGGCCGAGAAGTTACCTTTACACGGTAGGGTGCTCACTAATGAAGCTACATTGGTTCTTTGTTGAATCACCAGCGGTTATCTATTCACGAATTCAAATAAATGAAAGTGCCTAATCAAACGCAATCAATTTGCTGATCAAGCCAGGATAGTCATGTAATCGATTCGGATGCGTTACTGCAAAAACGTATTATTGAATAGATGAGTCTGTAACTACAACCCCTTAAATAATGTTAGCTGCTCTGTTAGTTTGTTAATAGCAGCAACGGAATGTTGCATCCATTTTGTTGCTTCTACTACTATATCCTCCACTCTTCTATTTTTTAAGTTAAAAAACGTATTTTCAAAAGTTATCAATGCAATTAGAAATAGAAACCTATATTATATTTTTTCTGTCATTTTATAGACTATGACTAGGGCATTTTTTTTAAACAATTGTATAACTTTTATTTCATGAAAGGTTAGTTTCATATAATCACAAAGTAATAGACACTAACTTAGTTCTACCATGAAATGCCTACCTTACTTTTGCTGTACGCATAAAATATTGTAATAGTGCAAACATTTTGAAACATAACCATTTCTTATAGAAGTAGGCGAACACGGTCCCATCAGCATAAGCGTTGCAATACATTTTTCGACGATTGACATCGAAAGTAGATTTTTCTCACTGTCATTTGACAACAGAAAGTTGACATTTGCCGCTGGGAGTGCGTTTTCATTACTTTTCCGCTCGCCGAGCGTTTTGGGTTTCCGCGTGAACAAAATAGGTAGCCACATCCGAATGTTTTCTTGACAATGTCCGTCATTTGTCGAAATAATCGCGTCACATGTCTAATAGACTGCGCGAGTAATGTTAACTTGATTGTCAATTAATATTTGCAATAAAATGAAATACGATATTTTCCATTAATAATATGCTCAGTCGTCGAAAAAATAGTATGTATGTTTCGAGCTAAAAGTGCGCTTGCCGCTTTTGCCTGATTGCTGGTTTCGGCTTTGCCTCAACCAGCAATATTCATGCGCAAGCGGCAAGAATGCACTTTCAGCTCTTAACATACAATATACTATTTCCGTCGACCGTCATAATTTGAAAAAAAAAATTAAAGTGGGGTCCGAATTATAAGAGTTGTTGAGAACGAAAAACGTTTGCGGACAAAAAGCGTTTGCGGACGAAAAGCATTTGCGGACGAAAAGTGTTTGCGGACGATAAGTTAATGGTGTCCAAAAAAGTGACAGTTTTCGTACGTAAATGCGTCCGTAAAATCATATATTATATGTAGGTCGACGGAAAAATTTAATATGCACCTCGGACGAAAACTGCTTTTTATGGCCTATTGCCTCGGCCAGCAATTTCAGGCATCGTCCATAAAAAGCCAGTTTTTGGCCTAGATACATAAATAACTATTAAACGTGCTATGGATTTTTTAGGTTTCGCCTAAAATTTAAATATTCTAAAATACTTTAGATTAATGTAAAATTGTGTTTTGGAAGGTATACACCCCCGTAGTACTTTTATTTAGTTTAATTTTCTTTTTTGTTAACGCTAGAACTGCTATGGCAATTTATTATGCTACCGTGAAGGGAGACCAGGAGCCCACACACATATTTTTTTGAGTTTTGCAATGCAATCATTAATACAAAAATATTGCATTGGTCTTGATAGGACATCACGAGCGGTAAATAAAAACTTTTTTTTTCAAGTATATTTTTTGTTCAAAATACGTCAAAACATCTATACCATAAAATTGGTGGTCTCTTTCTTTGTATGTATCTTTGCTCGCTACCTCCTCCGAAGGTACTGGGCCGATTAAATTATATGATAGCTTAAAGTTTTGCTAAGTTTTAGACTTAGATCGTAGGGTGGTTTTTAATTAAAAAAATACGAAAAAGTAAAGTAAAATTAAATTATATTTAATTCAATTAAATAGTGTAAAACACTGCTGGAGCTTGGCGTTTGAAATTATCACAAATTCGTTAAAACCCATCACCACAAAATATTTAACAAATGCTAAATACATATTTCGACAGCCACGCTGTCATCATCAGTAGCTACGAAAAACTAACACAGCAACAAGGCAACGATATACTCGTGACCAAATCACAAATGGAAGTAGGCGATGTCCCCGCATTTTACATCTATTTATACTGTCTGACCCGGAAGGTGTGACGCGGCTGAGAGTCAATGAACATGGCCGACAGTTAATGTAACTTCAACAAATTATACAAGATGGAGAATGGTATTGGTCCACCATATTTGTTCAAAAGTTTATTATCTCGGTTGTTAAAAATGGCCAAGCTTTAAAAAGAATTTAGTTGATTTGTTGAAGTTAATGCCTTTACAATTTTTAGGCCATCCTGTTTTATACTATGACCCGTTTCGTAAATATGTTGGACAATACTCGATTTTTCGAATCTGTTGAATCTAAAATGAGCTAAATTCCCTTTAAACCTAGTACCAAAATTACGATGTGTTTGCCCAATATATTTAGAATCACAATGGGAACATTTAATTTCGTAAACTCCAGATCTCTCTAAAGTACTCAGTTTATCTTTTGGGTTTTCCTTAAAATTTCTAATATTGTTGTTCGAACCATACACAACTTTATGACCCGATTCTTTAAAAATGTTTGCTAGGCTCTTTGTAGCCGGTTGAAACGGAATTTTGATGTACTTGAGTCTTTCACTTCTAAGACTGACGAGAGTTGTGGAATTTCGAACATGCAATTTTGTTTTTGGCGCCTAATCAAATTATCGGTAATTTTAGAAGAGAAACCATTGTACACAGCGATGTTTTCTATGGTCTGAAGTTCAGTGGTATATCGATCTTTGTTTAAAGGAAAGGTTAATAGTCTATGCACTAAGAAATTTATTGCAGCCATTTTGCGCTGAAAACAATGATTTGAATCCGCTAAAATTACATAGGTTGCTTTTCTATAAACATCGAATTCCAACTTATTAAAAAATTATCAATACGACATTTAAATAAATCAAAAACAGCAAACATGTAGTCCACATACCTAAACCAACTCCTTGGGAAGTAATCTGTGTTATTCTTAAATTCAGTTTTGTAATTATTTGCGCTAATGTTAGATTACAGTATAGAGAAACTACAATCTAATGCAACATATACTTACAACATATTGAAGAATGTGTTCAAGTCCTACATTTTAGGAGAATAATTTAAAGGATTATATATTTATTTCAACTATTGTAAGCGTTTAACTCTGTAACGTTCCGTAATTTTTCGAAATGACTTTTTATGTAAGATAAAACTCCTGATCACTTTACAATATTAATTACTGCCCACGGGTAGCTCTGGCAGAGGGTTGTCGACAGCTGGAGTGAAAATACTCGAGTCAAGATTACACAGGTGTTTATTATATTTAACTATTGTACAAAATCCATTCTGGGCTTTAAATATTATTAGGAAAATTAAAAAAAAAGCTATTCTTGGTTGCCTCCGCGTTGCGCATGACCCGTGAAGGGGAGGAGGGTGGTGGTCTTTGGTGGATGGTACGACTTTCGGCATGTCTGGAGCTTGCACTACTATAAACAGACCAAAATTAAATATTGATGTTCCCCCTCTTGGGTCACGGGTTTCTCCAAGTTTTAGAAATGATAAAGCTAAAGCCGGAATGGTTTTGGGGCAGTTAATACCCAGCAATCAATAAACGCCAACAAAATTTGAACTACCTACCCCTGTGTCGACGGCTTGCTTGTTAATGAATTCATGTTCGCGTGGTCTCGCGTATTGCAATTAATTTAGGCCGCTCGTGGTTTCAACTGAATTTCTATTAGATGGGCGTTTATGGCGAGCTGTCTGGAGAAATTGTTTATTAGCAGGAAGAATTTTCATTTTGCCGGACAGAGATCTAGGAAAGTATCGCCAGATAGGCGACAAGATGGTATTCTTTTGCGCCTCTCACTGAAGTAGAAAGGGAGGGTATAGCTAAGTCGCTAGATGTTGTTCCTTTGCGCCATGCTTTTGCAGGAAGGTTTGGCATAGCCATGCGGCGGTTTATTTGCACCGTGGCGTTTGCAGGAAGGGGTGGTTTAGCCGGGCTGAAAGATAGCGTTTCTTTACGTATTGTCGTTAGCAGGACAGGGTGGCTCATCGGTAAGATTGATTTGGCAGTTTGACTAACCTAAGCAAGAGATGTTTCAAGTCAGGCTTAAGGGTGGCTAAGGCAGTTTTACTGTTAAGGAAGAAGCAAAGAATAGAACTTGCTATTGGAGTACGGGGACCTTCCTTTTATGTTCTTTCGAGGGGTTCAACCTGGTGAACCTAGAGTGAGAATGAAATTTCATATTTTAGTGGGCACGAAAAGTAGGAATGCGTGGAACGAGGGCTGTGGGATAGCTTGCGCAACTTGCCGCTTTTACACCTGGGCCTTATCGGACGAGCAACACCATCTCTGAAGGTTTTTTTCAGGTTTTTCTTACTCTCCGCGTGGCCCTTAATGTTTGTAACTCACGTATTCTTATGGCCAGATGGTCTTTAGCAAATTGATAACGGTAATTAAACGTATTAATACAATTTTTAAGAAAGCTATCGTTACAAATTTTTCTAATTATCATATTAAAGGGAAATATTAAAGTAGCATTTTAGTTCTGTTTGGGTTTTTAAGATTAAAATATTTAAAAAAGTAATTTGAAGTAATAAAAAGGTAGTTTGCATTATGTTCTATAATTTTTTATATATTATCTATAAAAAGGAGGGGTTATAGAGCAGTTAGTAAAGGATAGGTATATTAACTTACAGTTTTGAATTAAATTTCCGGTTCGTGCGATTGAAGCTCCTTGTTTCAACTTTAAAGATTTTTGACCGCTTAACTTTTAAATTTGCTCAAAAGATATAGCGCAATCTTTGTAAAGTATTGGCGATTTTAAAGCGATATTTTTATTCTAACTATGTAAAGTATGATTTGCTGGATTTTAACTTGGCAGAAAAGTTTTATATCGTTATTTATATGCTTTAAAAATGGAGATTGAGCAATTAAAAGTTGCTATGTCAAAACGAAGTAATATTCTTATGTTTTTTAGTTCTATAGTTTAAAAATGTGGTTATAGTTTTGACTTTCTTGTTTCCAGTGATCAAGTAAATTTTAGATCGAGGTGGGTGATATTACATTATGTTTGTGTGGGGCTACAGCAAATCAGCTCTGAAATTTATTTAGTCACTCGATACACAGTTTTTCTTCTTACATAAAAGCAAGTATATCTGAATATTATACAAAATAAGTGAATTGGTTAATTCATTATATTATTTTAAAACAACTCCACCTTTTAATGAAATCATTTTACTGATTAGAGCTCTTTAGCGCACCATGTTTTAAGATTATGCAGTGTATGAGTCACCTAGATTTTAAAACGGTTGGTGTTCCCTGCTTTTTTACTTCTGAAATGATAACAAAAGTATTTTAATAGCTAGCCATGACCACCATTTCGCCCAAGCCTTTGCAGTGAAAATTTATTAAAATACCCGGGCTAAATCTTGACAGGCTCTTAATACCTCGTTTCCTTCCATGTACAAGTAAGAGCAAAAAGATGAATGGGTTAAAACAATAACGAAATGAACTCATTTCAGTAAGTCGGAGATGATGAATTATTATTGATATTTATAGGCAGTGATGTACATTGCGCTAAATTCAAAAAGGGAAGCGCTACGCGTTAACAATGGAAATTGAAATTAATCAAAGAGCGTACAGCGTACGCAATTGATAAAACATTGAGCTCTAAGCCGTTTAATAGTTGAGTCATAAAAGGTACAGGTAAATGATTCGAAGTCTGCATTATGGCATTTTATAGATCTCATTCTGTACTGTTGCTGAAGAAGATTGGTAATATTTTGTAGGACTTCAACAAGATTTAAAACCAAATTACTTTAGCTTATCGAGTACCATTATTGGTTGCCTCTTGGTTATTACGAGAAAGTGCTTGCCTTTTTATGATATATAAAATCACTTTTATGTCTTATATGTAGTAGTCTTGATCTTTTGAGAGGAAATACTGTGTGATATCAAAGCAAAGCTTAACTACGTACTATTATTGCTAACTTGATACAGAGACGTTGACAGACTTGAAGACAATGGAAAATTTGATTATACCATGAAACGAAACAGAAATTGTTGCAAATCTAAACTTCTATACATGAATTAGTAATTTATGAAATGTTCACGGGTTTGCACAAACACTCATGAGAACATTTAATGTTAACAAGTCTCAAATTAATTTTGATAAGGTTGACGAGTACTTCAAATATAATACTCGATCTCATGTTGAAACTCTTGTCTTTAGGTATAACGAAGTTTTAGCAAATTAAGTAAAATGTATAAAAGCAAGCCTCGTTTCCGAATTTATAACTTAATGTTATCCCATTGCTAAACTGTTAACACAATTAAATATTAATGTGTGGCATGTGTTAATGGACTTACTATTAAACAGGGTAAAATTTTCAGGGATGCTACATCAAATTGCGAGTTTGCTTACCCTATGAATTAGAATAAATTGTCATCAATTATCGTACATCTAGAAATTACTTTCATAGCATAATGTGCTGTTTGCAAACTGGAATACTATAGAGAGCGATTACAGTTCCCTGGATACCTTTACATGTGCGTGTTTTAGTAGGAATACGCTTAACGAACCGTGAGCACTGCCACTTCCCCAAATAGTATCTATGAATAAACGCATTAGAGCAAGCTTAGTTAAGAGTTACAAATTATAAATAAAATAAATCTATAGCTTGTTTGCTATGGGAGCATTGGCATGTTAACTTAATTAGTGACGAACATTTTAGCCCCTCTACTTTCAACTGTTTTTGTGTTTTTCAAACTGAACTATAAATACGGAAGTTACAGAAAAAGACTTTAAAAAATAGGTTGTCCACTCAGCTAAACTATACCGGCTATTAACCCACTTCAACTTGATTGATAGCTTAAGAGTTGATTTTAAATCAATCCCTGTATTACAATTTTCATCCTTCAGTTTTTCACCTGTTTATCCCCTAAATTAGAACAACAACGACAGAAGAGAAGAGTAGTCTTAACAATATTAAACAATGGGACACACTAGAGTGACACATGATTATCTACTCTGTTGAGCAAATCAACCTGTGTGTGTTGAGTACAATGTTCCTATAGGTGTTCGCCATATCTTGTGTAAGTGTTCTGAATACGAGCAGTGTAGGCCAAACCTTAGTGGTGATTTGAACACAGTGTTTAATTTACCTCAAAACATTATTAAGTTGTTAAATGACACTATAATTTAAGACCAATGCAGTTATAAAGCGCTGAAATTTTGAAATAAAAAATTAACGCTGTTAATCAAGAAGGCGCATCAAAAAAAGAACATTTATTTTTAGATCGAATACGGGTTTACATGTATGTATAATTATGTATACTATTTTTAAGAATACTGAACAAACAATTTAACACTGTCGGTGAAATTCGAATTTACGATGCTAGGAGAAATCTGATTATTAGTCAAACGCATTATCAGCTCGGCAAGGAACATTACGTAACACATAGGCTTATAGTAGTATTACGAAAGGGGCGGTGACAGCATAAAGATATGCGATGTGACACACGCAGGCAGGCACGTATGCACAATGCGTGTTCGTCTATACAGATTAAAAGAAAGATGCTTCCATGGATTTGTGTCGATGTCTGTTTCAACTGTGGGGTTTTCTTCGCTTATAATTACAGTATAAATGAATATTGCTTTGCGATGTTCTTCCGTCACATATCCTGCGTCTTATTTTAGTCCACCTTCTATACCAAAACGCATTGGGTTATTAGTAATAAATACGTTAGATCTTATTTCCACACCAGAAGACTTGCTCATTCACTGTATTTCGTTTCATATTTCCATTTGTCAGTGTAGCGTATGCTATTTCTTAAATTTATCGCTGTGATTGTTAGTCATGACACTCTTAAAATCTTGTGTGTCACCAAATAATAAGCAAATTAGTTAGACATTTATAAATTAACTAAGTCAGAAAATACCTACCTATTATATGTATTATAGAAAAAATTTATATATTTTTAAAATACTAACAAGAAGTCACCCCCAATAAGTATGTATGTATAACAAACGAAAATGTTTCTTTACATCTGGTTTAAATCTGCAGGTAAATCTCGTGACTAAATGTTGGTATTTAAAAGAGTAAATAACTAACTAAAATAGATATAGTTGCCTGACAGATACCCCAGCTTCTGAAAATAGTATTATTGTAGAGAAACCATAATCCTTTTGAAATATAATTGTTAAAATTAGTTTTTTCAGACAAATAACTCGCAGCAGTATCCCAGCCAATTATGCCATACGGGATTTCGTATTATACCAAAGCAAAATAAACATTTTTTAGATTGCTGTTTTCGTTATATTTTTAGTAATTGGAATTTGTATAAAGCTTTATTACTGTTTGTTCGATACCTGTATTCCATTTTAGATATGCGACTATGTAAATACCTAGGTAGTTGACGAGATTAACAGAAGTAATATTTTGAGTAAATTTATAACGTTTTCTGTTATTATTTATGCAATGCAAGGCATAAATAAAACTAACGGGCATTTGTTGAATAGGTATTTGTTTGTAGAAAAAATATAAATTTCGTTTTGAGCAAATTGAGTGATAAGAAATTCGTATTTAATTTATGGACTATCATAGCCATTTCATGTTGCACCTTTAGTATAAGTTCGACATAGTTATCTGCTTCAAATATAATGGCTGTATCTGCAAATGCCAAGATTTGACCCTCAATATTTAATTTTAACAAGGCATTTAGGAGAAAATGAATTGTACGTAGAATTGTATTTTGATGTACTTCTAGTTTAATATGCAATTCGGTGCTTCTTTGATTTCCAACTGTTTGTTTATGATTAGATAAGTATAGAATAATATAATCATTTTCCGGACGCTTAATGCCAACGTTATCTAATTTATTTCACTGTGGAAAAGGCTTTGTGAGAGCCAAGACTACCATTATTTTTATTATTGTTCTCTTACTCAAGGATTCCTTCACGAAATTCAACATAGTAACTGTACCCCCTAGGTTCCTTGAACGCTTAGTTGGTTAGCACCCCTTGCATAATATCGTTCAATGAATATGTTTACACCACGGTTACGTAAATTCTATATTGGTTTACTGAATAGAATAAAAAATTACGTATTTTATAATGTGCAAAATATTAACAGACATTTGCAATCCATCAAAATGAAATTTGTAAAATGTTCTCAAGACGTCATTGGGAGTAGATCAAGAGTTACTTGTGATAATAAGATTAAACATAACTTAGATCGTACTTAAACATATTTTTCCATGTGCAACATGCTAACAGGCATTGCAGTCTGTTGAAACAAATTATCTAAAGTTTGCTAAATAGGGGGGAATTCAAGTAGTACTTCTTGAAAAAACAAATACTAGTATGCAACTGACAACTGGCAGAATTAAATTTGTAGGACATTTAAAACCGACTCAAATCTGAAAATGTTAAACGGTCGTTTAAAATTCTAAATTTACTTGTGATAATAGAATTGAAAAGAATGCGTTTCACACTAAAATGTTTTCTATGTATAAAACATTAAAAAATACTTTAAGCTGTCGAAATGTAGGTTCAAGTTGCCCAAAACCTCAAAATTGGAAAAACCACTAGCTACATAAATGTTACATTAGTAGAGTTAGAGATAACTTGCTTCATACTTGAGTATTATTGCGGTGTGAAGATATTACCAGACATTTGTAAACTGTCAGAATTTTATTGAAAAAACGTTAATAACTTAATAAAATTGTAAAAAGTCAAAGGGTTATTTAACATTTTTTGGCTTCTAGTATATGTTGTTTCACACTAAAACATTTTTTCAATGTGAAAAATATTAAGCCATTTGGAATTCCGGCATGGGACTGCCTGGACGCCCACCCAAACTTAGCCAACAAAGCTGGTCAGACAGGATAAAATCCTAGTCAAACAACGGAAGAAGAATAAGAAGAGGTAAATGGTATAGGTATATAAAGTTGCGAATTTATAAAATAAGGCACAATGTTTTTAATGCTTAAATCTTTCTCAATGTGCGAAAATGCTATTTCCCACTTTAGAACCGGTACACTAAAATTGTGGTAGTAAAGTGGAGGTTATATATTCTACTTCTTCCATCATAACATAATTGTGATGTTGTGATTTTTAACTATTTATTTAACTTATTTCATATTTTCGCGGACGGGAGACTTCCATTCTTGCCAGTTTTGGGCCACCTGAAGCGCCGACTGGAGAGGTTGGCTAAGATCATCTTAGTCACATCTGTCCGACGTTGAGGCGATCTTCCTCGTTTTCGTTTTTCGTTGGATTTTCCCAGGATGACATTTTTCTCCAGACTCTCGGTTCGACGCGTTATGTGGCCCAAAAACAGTAGGATGCGTTCCTTGACCATTGACGAGAGACGAAGTGATGGTTGTATTGAGTCGTTTCTTCGCCGTGCAGTCTATGTGATACGCAACATACGACACCAGCAGTACGTCTATTCTTTTACGATCCGCTTCCCGAACCGTCCAAGTTTCTACGGCACATAGGAAAATAGGGGATACTAAGGTGTCAACAATCGTATCTTAATTCCTTTGCAGATCTTCCTGTCTGCCCAGTGTGGGTTGGGTCATGGAAGTTCTACCAAGCTGTATTCTGAGTCTGATCTCTTGCGAATAGTATCTACTGTTATTGATTCTGTAGCCCAAACATATTACATTTTGGACCACTTCATACGCTGGTTGTTATTTTTGCTATCAACTGTGAGGGTCTTCGTTTTTTTTTGGTAGTTTATTGGAGTCCTTACTCATTACTCATTCGCTCAAGTCTTTGTAGCAGCATTTTGAGTTGGTAGGGGCTTTCTGCAACAAGTGTCGGCAAATCTGAAATTGGATATGTTGTGTCCTCCAAGTACTGCACCCTCTTCCCTTTCGTCAAGGGCTAGTCTCATAACTGTGTACGCGTTGAAAATAATGGGAAGAGGATGCACCCTTGTAGTACACCTTTCATGATTGTGCAGTGTTTCGATACGACACGAACACAAATAAGTTATATCAAGTGCAGTGGAACTCCCATGCTGGTAAGTATGGCCCACGGTTTTCTCCAATTAACATTATCGAAGGCTTTACTATAATTTACGAAGTACAAATAGAATGGGGTGTAATACTCTCGGGCTATCTCGATCATTTGTCTGACGTTCAAGAGATCTGTTCCTTTGTGCCTCGTCCCTTGACAAAGCTAGCTTGTTCTGGTGCAACTCGCTTTTGTTATATATAGCATGATTTTATTGGCATGGGATATCAATCTAATCAAACGATAATTGTCGCAGTTGTTTGTTGCCCCTTTTTGTGTACTGAAATTATAACCGATGTTGTCCAGTCATCAGGTCACTCACATGTTGTCCAGATCCGTTGGCATGTCTGGTGTAATAGAGTTTTACCGTGTTCTCCAAGCAGTCTGTTGGTTTCTGCTGGGAATCAGTCTATACCAACCGCTTTATCGTCGGAGAGTTTTTATGACTGCATCTACTTCTTCCCGGAGAATATCGAGTTTCATTTCAAATCCATGTACATTAACTCTTATAGGTGTTCTTAAAGGGTCTTCCTATAGTCTGCCGCTATACTTACTCCACACCTTAACAATTGCATCGCTATCGCAGACCAGAGTTCCATGGTTGCCCTTAACCGCCCAATTAGATGGCTTAAACGTTTCTATCACTTTCTTTATAGTCTTAAATTGTTTTTTACATTCTCCTGTATCTGCCTGGATTTGTATATTCTTACAGAGATCTTCATACAATGTTTTTCTCAACGCAGCATCAATATTGTTTTTGGTTATTTTCATTCAGAATACCTGCTTGTTTGAGTTTTCTTCTAGTCACTATGAGAGAAAATGCTCTCTTGCAAATCCAGTCTTGGTTTGTCTTGAAGTTTAGGTAGGTGACTCTTTGATTGACTTTTCTATTCGTGCACGGAAGGACTTCCATAACGTGCCTGGGTTTTCATTACTATTGATATCGTGGGATTGCAAAGCGAAAGTTCTTTGAAAGTGATCTGGGCCGTTCGGTGTTAGCATCTTTTGTAGTTTTTTCTTGAGCAGGTTTTGAGCTTGAGATGTATAGTGGCTACTAATGATTGGCGATGCCACCACAATCTGCGCCAGATCTAGTTCTTGCAACAAATACAGAAGAGCTCCATCGTCGTCTAATTAGTATGTAATCAATTTAGTTGCGGTATCAATTACCACGTGATACCCAGGTCCACCTCCTATGGGTTGTGGAAACATAGTGTTGGCTATCTTTAACTCATGGTCAGCACAGAATTGAATAAGTCTTTTTCCTGTTTCATTTCTTGTTCCTATACAATACGCGCCAAGTACATGTCTAAGATGGTGGTCGTTTTTGGTGGAGCCAATTTTGTCATTCCAATCTCATACTACCACTAACTGCTCCCTTTTTGGAATTATAGACACATATTGCAATGATATGGTTGTTTAAATGATTTAATTAAATAAATATCGATTAAGCACCACCATGCAAATATTTTATTTACACTATAAAATTCTAGGTAGATTAAAAGTGAGTTGTATTTTATTAACTCGTTGAAATAAAAGGTTATATGCCCTGTATCATATTTTATTTATCTGCAAACATTGATAATTCATCGCTAGCTTAATTTGGTAAAGCAATCACTCAATCTCGGTTAGGTTTCTGGCTGAATGTGTAATTCTTAAGTTAATTGGGTGCGGATCTGTATTCCGTCTTCTCTCTACTGCGGACAAGCAAATACTCAAAATTAAGTCAAACGTTACCCCAGAATGAATTCCATTAATTGTCATTTGTTTTCTAGCATTCGTTCCTTCCGGCTTAACTTCAAATTATGGATTCGGCCAATATTACGGGCTGCGTTTACATTACAGCAACGGAGATTACTTTGATTGTCTTGAGTATGACTCTTCTTATACATGCATAACTTTCGCGGGCCTGACGTAGCTAGTTTTAGGTTAAAACAGTACCTGCTTTCACCGATCTAGTACCGGGAGCTCGCAGACGACGCTGATGTAGTTCTTGGGGCTGCTATGGACCGGATCTTGCTGCAACTCCTGGCACACGTACTTACGGGGCTGCTCGATGCTCTGGAGCCTTTCCCTCTGGGATGTATCGGGTTGCTCGCCTCCACGCAGAGATCGGACTTGGTCTGCCGCAGCTTCTAGGTCATGTACACTGAGCTCGGAGAACTTTTCAACTTTTTGTGTTGAAATTGGCTACAAACACTCTCACACGACCACGAACATGCACGCATTAAAAATTTGATTTAACTGGAGTACATTTTTAACATGTCAATTCATAATTAATTTCTTTTTTCTCTCCAATATCTGCTATAAACAATTGCAAGTTAAATATTGAATAAAAAACGGATATGAACCAAGTTCAAAATAATTACTTATAACACTAAATTTGTCTATAACTAAAACTATTTACAAGATTCTTATTTTTAATATCATTGTCTACATTTATAATTAGTTAACCGTGTCTTTTCGCCACTGCATGTTTTTTGGCCCATCTGCTGTGTTTACTTTCGTTTTTTTTTTACTCTGGCTTACTAATTCTTACAATTTTCATTAAATACCTTAATGCCTGCTTTCTTAGCTGCTCGTTGCAACGTTTATTAGCTTATCTAGCTTCTCATACCGTTATTTTAAAACCTGACTAGTATTTCACTGTTTAACTTAACTTGAATTATACTCTTCATTTCCTTTCCTTTGCAATCCATTTTGTAATTAATAGTTCGGCTATTACCTTTGCACAAACTTCTAATTTTAAATTGATCTTACAGTCAACTTAGATCCCTGTGAGAATTGATCTTTGCTTATTGCGTTCTTTATTTAATTATACTTCTATTAATGGCATTTCTTTACAAATGCACTCATTCTATTAAATTCAAGTTTTGCCCTTGCAGTTATATAAAATACCTCACCTTGAGCTTTAGTGAAATGTCCATTAATTTGCCAATGCTATCAGAGTTAAGTTGTAGGGCTTAAGACTACTGCAATAGATTTTAATCATCTGATTCCACTGTTAGAGCGTATAGCTGGATAAAATGACAGTGGGATGAGTGTTTTAAGTTTTAACCACACGATTCTGTCGTTGTTTTCCTTGGTATCCAATTATACTTATGTTAAGTTCTTTGCTAACCTATATTGCTACACCTTAATAGCTATGATGTTCGGCACCGAAGAAGTATATCAGATCGTCTCCAGTAAGTGTAAAGTGGCCTTTACCTTTCGAATGTCTTTCAGCAATTTCGGTTAAATTAACTCCGCAGCGTATTAGTTCGTCCTCCATAATGTGCGTTTTTCCGTATGCCGTAGCACGTTCCAAGTGCCAATTTTTAGTGGAGATCTTAGTTTGATTGTAGTATTCATTAAAGATTCTCGTGGGAAGATAGTGTAGTAGGTTCCCTTTACTTTCTACACCGCAGTGGTATAACCAGTAAAGTTGTTACAACCATGCTCACAACTGTCTGGAACATAATCGTACCGGCCTCTGTGATCTTTGCTATTGTTCACTAATGATATAGCAGCTGCCCTATATCATCTGAACTCACCATATCTAGCTACCCACAACTTAGTTTAGCCTGCAAGTGGATGGAGTTGCCCAGGGTGTGGCACGTGGAGCCAATTCGTGATTTCGAAGTTCGGAGGGAGCTCCTTGTCATGTCAAACCACCTTCGTCCATGACGCGTGTTACAGCAAAGATTATGTAATCCATTGAAATATATTTATAAAATGATTCACAGTTTAACATTTGCTTAATATTTTGTTGAAGATGTTAATATAATTAAACATAACCATTTGATTTTTTTTTCAATATAGCTGTTGTTAATAAAGAAAATCTGGGACAACTTTTTTTCAGCTGTGTGCAGCTTTCACTAACTTTAGTTTCAAAAGCTAGAATTATTTCTCTTAGTGAACTCTCTAACTATTCGGAAAATTGCATATTTATCAAGTTTTACAAGTGGCTTTCATATTAAAATTTTATGTAACAAATGAGACGTGTGAATTATTCACATGAAAGTTAAGGTCATTTAATCAACTCAACTAATAGGTAATGGATCTAGAAATTGATCTAGTTTTTTTTGTAGTAATAGTATAGTAATTATTGGCCCGTATTATACACGTACATTCCATGTACTATTCAAAACCATCTCGCATACTTTTCCGTTTTTGACCTTGTGCCGTATTTGTATTCGCCATTACGTGCTTACATCCTACACCTGAACGGTATACCCGTAGGGGTACGCTTATCCTATTTTGAGAAACCTTGCTCTAACTCACTGCATAAATTATTCCAAAGTTCGTAAATTGCCTCATTAGTTCCCATATTATTACGAAATTGGCAGAGATCCAAATTTGTTTAGAAAATTAATTAGCCTAACTTTAATAAATCTTTAAATGATTTTGCCTATATTACTCATTAACAAAATTAGTGTAATTATTTACACTTGTTCTGTACCTGATTTATATATTGGTGTAATTATACTACTTTTGAATACATTGTGGTAATTTGCATACATGAAACATAAATTAGTGATATGAGTAAACGGTTTTAAAATAAATAAACCAGTTTATATACAATTATTGATTGTACGACCAATTCCCGCCGAATTGCTTTTGTAACGTGTTAATGTGTTTTTCTTCAAACGGCAGTAAAATGTGGCATTATACTCCTGGATTGATGATGCTAACCTGTCACTTTATTGCCATGCGGCAGATAATATTATCTGCCGCTGGCCAGCGGCAGATAAAGTTATTAACTGCCGCTGACGAGATAGAGTAATTTTCTTCGGATTTTCTTATAAACGTTTGAAGAAAAAATGCTATATGTTATTTGGAGGAAAAGTATCTTTATGTGGCTCGGCTGTACTTATCTGCCTCGCAAGCTCGGCAGATAAACCGTCCAGGCACGCCACATAACATATAACTTTTGCTTCTAATAACATAATATACTATTTTCGATTTGATATTCCGTGGCAGGAACCAAGTATTTTGAATTTGGATTGAAGGTGTCATGTCCGCGATGCTCCTTGAATTTATGCAAACCTTCGATTTGTGTAGTTCCGTAGATTATTTCTTGCACTCGTTCAGGACTTCGGAACATAAATTGTATAGTTATAGAACCAGGATATTTTCCTGAAGGGGTTTACACTTGGTGACAGGTGGAAGAGTTGAAGGATAAAATGTGAATAGATTAACCAGGCCTAACTACCCCTTAAGAAATTTTTAGAGTTTGTTTACAACTGGATACATTCCAGAGTTTAAAAGTATATTAATAAAATCAAATAAAGTACAACTTTATATACAATTAAACTGTGTCGTGTTTTGCTATTCGATCTAATGACCTACTATTTGCATAAGTGCAAAACTCAACGATTGCATAAAACTCTTGCTTGTAAACAATGTGTATTGGAACTTGACCTAATGATATATTAATGCTGAGAGTAGCAGACGTCTACCGTAATTGTTACACATTGTAAACTAGTTTTGCAGTCTAATTTGTTTCCGCACAATTTCACCGAACTGTCTATTTCTTGGACAAGCATAAGTTTCAACATGTCACGAAATGTATTACCACAAACACCTAACGAATTTGTTTTGCCATTGACCTGGCTCGCATTTTAAAAATTTATTTAGACAATTAGTTTCAGTTAGAACGTTTTATTAATAGTTTTGAGGTGTATTATAAGAATTAAAAATAAATTAATTTGCAAAGCTGTTTGTAGAAATTCAAGAAACTACTAAACCATCAACAATAATAATGAAAATATACCATACATACACTATTAAAAAGAAGCACACTAAGAAGTCAGTGACTTTTGCCATGGGACTTTGGATTGGGACGATTGAGCATCACATTTTCTGAGAGCTATAATCTTTTGTTTAGTGATTTCTTGATTGTTCTAGTTTATTGTTGGATGGTTGACGTATGAGTTGACGACCATCAGTTAATCCTTGTCTTGCCCTTCTGCGAAAAGCATAATTTGCTATAGATATCGCAAAATGCGTAAATGTTGTATCGTGCTGCAGCGCGGTGTGGATTCAACAAGCCACACTAGGATATAGCACTGCCTTTTAAAACATTGATCTGTAAAATGGTGTTTTTCCGCTTGCGTTCCAACTTGGTTAGCCTAGGGTGCCTTGATGTTAATTTGACGTATCTGTTATTTTAGGGTAGGGGGACAAATAGCTTCCTGCTTTTGTCAATCGCATAGTAAATTAATTATTGTCATGTTGGCATTACTTTTCAATTGACATATCTTCAAACGTTCCCGAAAGAAATTATAAGAAGGTATTTTATCGTACTATATTTAAGAAAACTATCTACTATGCAATACATTTTAGAATCTGCATGATGGGAAAGTTCTAAGCATTAGAGTGTACAAATAAAGTAGGCGAAATTGTCATTATATTTATTTGATCTATAATGCAGTTAAATTACCTATGTTACGCTAATGTAAGATTACCATGATGAAACATAACCTACAATTTAACAGTGTCAAGTAGGTATTTAGTTATTGTTAGTAAATTTTAAAAAGAGAAAGGTACTTGTTTTTTCAATAGTATATTAAGTATTAAGACCAGTAAGGACATTTTACCGATCGAAGGCAATTGTTTGGAGGAGGAGCAAAACGACGACTCCAATCATTGTCTGAGATCGGTAATTCCTTAACGTTCGTGATGCTTATGACGTTTTTTGCACGATACAAATGTATTTTTCTTCAAACGTCAGTAAAATTTTACCACAGAGTAATATTTTGTGGCACTATAAGTCTATGTGAAATTCGAGGTTATCAGGTTAGGTTTTGCGTCAGTCTGTGTCAAAATTGACACAAACCCTAATCTGCTAACCTTGAATTTTTACTTACCGTTCTAGAACGGCAAACATAACTTACTGATTCGGCAAAAAAATGCCGGAATTAAGTAAAATCGTTGCAAAAATGTAATTTAGAGTGCGAGGGGATAATGATCAGTCCGAACTCTGATAAAGGACAAATACGTCAAATTGACATAAAGGCACACTAAGTTAGACCATCTTTTAGGAAAACGACCTCTTGATCCACATCTCTCAATGTTTCCTTGTACAATCGACTTCTGCATTACATTTTTTGCGAATATCGTATCGTTAGCGCTTGCTGGCTATCATTTATCATATGTTTATGTGAATAATTTAATCTGAATTTAAACGCTTGCGTTTCTTTGTTGATCAACAGGGATATCTATTTTGTTATCTGTACCATTGTCATTGCTCACTTTCTAGAAGTTTTTGCACTTTGTACTGTTTTCCACCAGGTTAACGCATTCCCATACCCTCTTGGGCTGCTGTTCGGCTTGCACCCGTTGATGATATCGGTAGCATTTTTAGCCTCTCCTTTTCCATCGCCCATTGACAACCACTTTTAGTAAAAGCAAGTGATGAGTATAAGCGTACCCGTAAACAAAACATGTGTTTTTCTAAATGTAAGTGACTAGGTAAATCATCTAGAAGCAAAACCCAAAAATCTGTATAAATATAAGCTTGTCGATAACACGGAACCGTTACATTATAAAACCAATTGTAATAAAAATTCAATAATCTAAATCTGGAGAAGGGTTTTAGCCGTACTCCTTACATCTTGTTTTTTATTTTGTACTCAGCCAACAACCGTTAGGGTAATTATAGGCGTAGCTATACATTGTTTTCTTAATAGAATTCTAAAATCTACTACATGATTTTATGCTGTGAGGCGCAGTCCAGTTCCTCGTATTTTGATGTCAAATAAGCTATTTAGAGATTACGAGACAAGGTAAGTTCCATACCTCAGAGCTAAGTACGGTACCTAAATATCCCATTGACGAGAGGTTGATTTGGTACAACCTCCAAGTCCATCGCTGGCATTCAACCATGTAGCATTCTAAAATTACAATAGTTATCACCGTTTCTTACTCGATGCAGTTATTTCTATTATTTCGAGAGCCCTCCAATTTATTTCGGTATATGAACCTCTCTCTTACTAAACCACCCGACCTGTTTAAGCTTGTTGCACGTCGCAAACGGAGATTTGCTGGTAACAACCTTCGTCTCTAGAAATAAATTTCTGTAGAGAACACTTTTTATTAGTTCTTCTTGTTAATTTCCAAAATTTTGGGTCAGCACATTTTACCATCGACTTTTATTACACATTTATTAAGCTTTCTATTTCATGTAGTTGGGTGAAGTTATCTGCATAATAACTTTTTTCAAGTTCTTTGCTGCAGATTGCCATGGTTGAAGTAGATATGTATATACGTATATCTACTTATTGTGTATTCCCACCACCAACTATTAGATACTAAGCTTTTTAGGATTATTTTTAACTAACGCCTAGTATGTTATTTTCTAATTTATGTATTACATAGTTCATATTAATTTTTTCTTCTGCTCCTACTATCTCACTATCTTCAAAATAGAGGCACAGCTGTTGCAGTATATATTACATTATTAATGCAGAATTATTCAAGAGTGAGCTCCGTGTTGATTTTTATAACAAATTATTAATATTAGCAGTTGGAACAATAATCAGAACACAAAAACTTATAAACTAATTTTATGCTTTCTAGTTTAAGTGAACCAGGATTTATCCAATGGTATTACTAAATATTCTTGTTAAAGTAATTTTAATTGGCAGTTTATATGTCAGAACGCCACTTGCGATTTAGTCGTCGATATTCCGTCGAGAAAAGGTTGGTTAAAATCTTTTAAATCGGTTGTGAGTCATTTCAGATGTATGTCGTAATGTATTTGTAATAGTTTCAATTCAAATTTATGAATAATTTATTGTAATAATGTTGGATATGCAGAAAATCCTAATGTTAATTCCATACGTCCAAATTATGGTTTAATATATAAAAAGCTTGACTTCAATCAATAATGGCGACATCCTTCCTATATACCAATATATCTTTCTTACTTCAATAGTAATTTGTCTACTTTTTTAATGTATTTTTGATTTTATTTCTTTCACCAACTGCTGTAATTTCACTACTTAAAAATTTAAATTATTGTGAAAATACAGTATTATAATTTATTTCATAATTTATCATATACCTTC
Source organism: Agriotes lineatus (assembly GCA_940337035.1). NCBI lineage: Eukaryota > Metazoa > Arthropoda > Insecta > Coleoptera > Elateridae > Agriotes > Agriotes lineatus. Next base: position 160,154 of record CALNHX010001841.1, on the reverse strand, counting down.
GTGAAACATCAACAACATTCGCCGAGTTGTATTACTCTTGGTTTATCAGCAAGTTAGCAAGAAGTTATTTCTACTCAGATGCCAAACAGGTAGTAACAGTTTCAACTGAAAGTAATTGTAAAAAAATGCCAATGAGCTTAAGTCAAACAAAACATTTATAGTAGCATTATTTTTGTTATGGCTATTCCTTCTGGTTTAGGATAAAGTATTTGATCATGTATAGCTTGAGTTTTAATCTAATAAAGAAGAGATGCAGGTATATATATATATATATATTCATACAAAATGACTGATTATACAACTAGTTACAAATTTTCTACTTACGTTTCTGTATAGCTGCTTTTCATAAACACCGCATTTTATAAATTAAATATAATGGCATTTTGTTCGTTTGAAAATAAAAATGTTTCCAACTTTTATCTTTGTGTATGGGGATTTGCAAACTTGCTCAAATGCCTCAGAATTAAACGTACTCTCTTGTGGAAACCTTCATTACTAACTTTTATGTTCAATTAGCTTGTATTTAGTAAGCCCATTTCTCAACGCTGCTCCTCCAAGATTTAATTGTTTGCTAGAAACAAGCTCTGTTGCTTAATGGTCCACATTTCTGGGCTTGCTTGTATCTATTTAAGTTTTCCTACATTCAACTTTATTGCTGAATATAGAGCAAAATCAGTTCACTAATTTGCGAACAACGTTATTATAGTTATTACAGTAAGAGTAAGTATTTCATATAATAGATGTTTTATAAATGTGTTATTACTTACTACATTTTTAGAAGAAATGGATCCAATAAGTAAAAGTGTTACGGAGTAGCCATTAAATCGTTAAGTACTATTTTCATGTAAGATGATCTAGAGTTTTGTATATCTCATGTTTATAAGAACTATAAACTTTGTCATCTCAGTTTTTCGTCAACGATGGTTGACGGCTTATCGTCTAACTAGATAAATCGATAAAAAATATTGAAACTGTTGGATCTGTTAATCTGGTTTATTTAAATTATATCGTACAAAATTTAATTAGTTGTACTGAAGTATAATTATACCGCAGGTTTGAATTTCGGAAAAATTATTTAGTAGTATAAGGTGATTTCTTAGGGAACTTAATTAAGAAACTTGTAAATATTAATTTTACATCTTAAACTATTTAACAAATAGGAAGGTACTGACAATTTCTACTGACTTTAGTAACTCTTTTGGTACCACGATGTCAGCACCAAAATAATAGTAGTTTGCTACTCCTGATGACTATATATTGCAAATGCCGTTAAAACAATAATACTGACCTACAGCCACGTCTTAGTGTTGCTGTACGGGCTTGCTATTGCTAGTAAAGATTACAGAGAAAAGAAGTCAAGCGCACCAATAGAAAAAATAAGAAGAGCCAGCAATCACTTGATCTACACTTGTAAAATATTTTTCTACATCTTAGAGTAATACTCTCTATTCCAAAGCACGACCTTTTCTCACATATAGGTACATACGTATGTGCTACACTAGAATAATCATAACTGTTCAGAAGCCAAGTCAATACATCTTTGATACCTAAAAAACACATTGTGTATATGAGTAAGTATCGTGGTATCACAAGCACATGAACTACAAACCCAGTATGCTCAGACACGTTGAACTAATGTTGAAACAGCTTTGGACCAAGAGTTAATTACCGTCAAAGTGTCGCAAATATCAACCAGTTTTTCAAGGTTTTCGTGGTTCACTCTACTTCAACCTATGACGGCCTTTTAACGTTTAAGTTATGACCAAACAAGACCATTATGTGTGGACGTTATAATTGCGATCAAAACAATATAGTTATCAACAGTTTGTTGTTGCCGACTATTTAACGTGCTTTTCTACGTTTGGTTACGAAGCCGACGCCGACGTCTTCGGAACAACATGTTATTGTACAACTTTCACCCAGGTGTTAATGTTGTAACGTTGCTGTCTTTTCAACAAAAAATATAGGTGTTTTATACGCTAAAACGATGTTTTATTAACGCCATTGTTTTGGTAAGTGCTAACGTTACATCCACAACTTCGACTTCCTTTCTACGTTGAAACGAGACGGTTTAATGGATGCAAAATTCACATTTTATTTACTTGAAAGACACAAAGACGTTACTATTATTTTAAATCATCTTTATTATGTCCAGCTCAAATGAACAAAGTGGCGACTTCATCTGATCGAACGAAATCTCAAATCTGCTTCAACACTATGTAATTTACACGAAAGTCGACAGCCGCTTTTTCTTAAATGGGAAGCATTAAACTTAGTCGAGCATGGGACGTAGTACCTACCATATATTGTTGTAATGCAACATATTCTACTAGTCCTATGTCAAACTGGAATAATAAACACACAACGTTCAGCAATGACGACTTAAACAGTAAATCCAGATCACCAAACAAAATATAATACCGGCTTCTTAGCATTCTGTAGCATTCGGCTGTGGTATAATAGCATAGCGCGTTTCAATTGGTCGGCAATGTCATGTGAGCAATGATCCTACGTGTAGTCAGCTGAGCACACGTGATCCTAACAACCTAGTTAAAGAAAGGTGGAACTCACGTGCTCTTGTGAACGTCATGTCAACGTTTATCATTTACTGCTGGTCTAAAATACATAATAGATCAACGACATAAAAACGTAAAGCAAACACGTAATTATCACGTTGTTGTATCGTGGTATCGACGTTAAGATTCGACTACTGATCCAAAAGATGTTTTATATTATTATATTAATGTTATTATTATTATCACATCGTTGCAACAACCTTATATCGACGTTAAAAGTCAAGAACTGCTCTAAAGGGCGATTTATATTAACAACATTTTGAGAAATGGAAGATATTATATTTTCGTGCTTTTACAAAACGTCATATTTACGTTTTACATTAACTGCTGTCCTCACCGCGTATTTTAAACGTACGTGTGCCTGCTGGAGATATTCTTAATATATTGAAAAGTATGGCATACACAACCAACTATATCAAAATCGTGAAATAGTGAATATTATCAAATTCACTACGAGCCTGAAAGCGGAGTATGAATGTACTGGTAAACATTAATATTTGGAGTTTTTCAAAAAAATTACAATTATGCCTTCCTACACTTTTCTCGGATAATTTGTTGCTGCTGGAGAAAAAGGTGGGTTTTTGTACACAACGTAGGATTCTTTGTGCAATTCTAATAATAAACTCTCATTATACGTAAACCCTATCTAAGTTAAAATTTTAGTATCACTGGTGGAAGTTACTCAATGCGTTTGAAGATCAAATTAAAATTGTTGAAATGAGTGCAATCTTCCGTTTCAGCTTTGTATCTTGTTTATATGTGGTTATGATGATTTACAATCTGTATATGCGGCGTATCGCGATTACAACAAACTACAAAATTTTATAATCGTTGTCAGACGAAAGCAAAACACCGGAATTAGCGCCTGTAGATGTAAAATACAAAATGACTTTATATTTAGAAAACATGTAATCACTCATCTCTGGAGTGTCCATACATTTAGCAATTGTATAATTTAATTTGGTTATTCTTACATATATATTAATCAAACTCGACAAACTGTCACATCAAACTTCATTCAAAGTAAATCAAACCGCCTTTGTAACTACCACAGATATATTCAAACTTGATGAAGTGTGTTAGCTTTTTTCTCTAGATTTTTAAAAACAAATTTGGGTTTTGTTTCTTTAATGGAATATCCAGGCCTTGCTCAATGTAAAAATCTAACAGCTGCTAAACCGCCAACAGCTGGCAATAAAGGTGTCACTAGGTGTTGTGTATGATAATATCCCAATCCTATGATAAAAAGTTAGACTGTTATAGTACTGGGAGACAAGGTGTTTCGTAGAGTCACTGAGAGACTACTAAAGTACTTATAAATCAAGGAAATATTAAATGCAAATAGAAGAATATTGAATTACCCTATAATAGAGGCTTAGTATCGCAAGATGGAAGTATTAACACGTCTCTGAATAATAATTCCTCACATTAAGACAACTGAAGCATACGCATGGCTACGTTTTACGATTTTGATGTAACTGCAACCAAAATGTAGAATAATATAAGGAAAACTCCAATACTTAATGAACATTTTTATGTTTGGAATTCAAAATTTTACCAAAGTTTAGTAATAGCTATTCAAAATAGAGTAAATAATATTTGCCATAATGAATTATGAATGACAAAAAAATCACTTTTAAGAACAGCCTAGCTTGCTGACTTCAAACATAGTAGCAGATAATTTATTATTTGGAAACCCTTTACTATTCTACTCTGATGGATGGCTGTCCATATTTGGTGTATTTTAAAAATTTTGCCACTGTAACAGGCCGGGAAGGGTTTACTATATTTTTTCCTGCTTTGTACATGATTCGTTTACTTCTCGATATTACTTTTCTCTCACAGAAGGGCCGTAGTACTTTAAGTGAGAATGAATAGTTATCTCCTTGTTCATGCGACATTTCTCACCAGCAATGCATTTGAAGCACTTCTATTCGTTTTCAGTCAGTAGTCGTTTGCTACTCTACAACAAGATCATATGCCTTCTGATAATTAAAAAACTAAGGTATCCTGAAACGCTAAAACCTCATAACTTCTTTATTAATTGTCGACGTTTTAAGATTTGCTTTCTGAGTTCCTCTTTTTCTAAGACAATTTGTGATTACTCATAGTCTTGTAGCGGAGCTATGAAAAATTACTTGAAAACTTCAGGAATTACTCTACGTATTAAGATCGTACAAATGCCGCTGATAGCTACGAAATACACTAATAAAAGTGAAATTTGGGGTGCAGCGATGCGAATGATAGCAGTGGGTGTCTAATCCAATTATGCATGTAGTTAAGAAACTTCTGTAACGTGAAAGTTGATTAATCTTCACCGCGCAAAGAATATAAATGCATTCTCCTAACCATCGCTGCAAGTTTCTCCAAACAGTATGATGAGTAATGCGACAGGACCAATTGCAAGAGCAATAAACGGCCGGTCGTCTGACTCCACGAACTATGGCTCATATACCCGAATCGAGAAAAGTTAATCCTTGTCCAGCCGAAACTGAAAGCAACCCCTATGCAACAATAGATCCAGCGCGTGCCCAGCTGACAATAACTATTGTACTCAAAGAATAGGAAACGTTTTCTCTTCCCAGTCCGTTGTTGGAGCTTCAATTAATGGAAAAAAAAGCAAAAAAGTAAGCTTGTTCTTTGAAGAAAACTGCTTGCTGGGACCTTGTGTTCTTAATATAAGTATTTAATGCGTAAACCATCATACTATTTGCGCTCACCAAGAGCGGTCATTTAGCAACTGCAAATGCTGTAGATACTGGACACCTAGCTGTCACTACGCAGTGACGCCTAATCAAGTGTAATACTTGATTACGGGTGTGTTTAGACAAACTTCAGTATAATAGACGAATCATCGAGATATGATGAACCCTAACCGAACGTTGAGTTAGTAGCAAGCCGATAGAATGTTATTCATAATTGGGCCGGCCAACGTTCGTAGATTTATCTAATGTTATTTTTAACAGGAATATATGCTAGATAAGAGTTTTAGCAAATTGGAATTTCGAAGCCAAGGATATCCTTATCAGTCAACATTAAACGTCAACAATACAAAATTTGAGCATTATGAAGTTTCATACAAATAACAAAGAAGGTTCCGTTTTGTGAGGGGCGCAACCGAAGCTTACAATGACTTTTACTTATGGCACAATTCTTCAATAAATTTAATGAAACGGATTACTTTTGTTTTGATTCAACAGCAGTGGATAGAATCAAGGGTTCCAGGGTTTTTCATATTTATACGAGAATGTTTCAGATATGGACAGATATGGACAGATATGGATATAAAGCGAATTTTAATAAACATGTGTGGTTGTCGACGCTTCGTTTGCAATAGGCGTATGTCGTAATTATTAATACAGAGGGCAAACCTTGCATTACCGAACTAAGGAGCGAAGTCAATCGATAAAAAGCCTTCAGTTCTTCGATTGCAATGGTAGGCCCCATAACACCAGTTTGACTAAAAATACATTTAAGGAATTAAAATGAAAAGCATTTCTACAGTCTACTTATAGTTCATATTTATCTACATGCGTTTGCCACTATTTACAGAAGTACTACCAGAAGTGAAATATGAAAGCGGTGTGCAAGTACTCATTATTCAAAACTGACTGAACGATCGTCAAAGGACACTCGTTTGAGAAGGGTGGGTTGAATAATATTCGCGGAAATTTATTATTAATAAAGTAAAACAAAGTACAAAATTTCGTTTAATGTCTGAACTATCCTCGCATACTAGCTTTTGTTGATCTTGTAAGGTTATTTGTTTGACATTTACCACTTCAAAAACTATTGTTCGATATGACAGGCATGTGGATTTCAACCCAGTTTAATCCGCTAGTTTATTTAAAAGGGAAGAGCAAAGTTCGTAACGTGTTTGCACATCTGCTGTATGAGCGAATCGAACAAAACCAGGACGTAAATAAATAAGGCCATGCATATTCCGGCATGCAATTCCCCACGTCCATAGCTTCGCCCTGGCGCTTTTCACCTGCATGTGCCGCATATACTCATCCTGTAAATTTTGTCGTACGTGCAAGTATTACGGATCCAGATGACGTCCTCTATTACACTGCTCTGCTAGGCATTTTTCTTTTATACTAATAAGCATTTTTTGGAAAAACATTTATCACGTATTACTTTCAATAAATTTTCAGAAATAATTGTATTGCGTAAAAGAGATGAATGGCGTTTTATCAATACCATTAAGAAATATCGAACTTTTCAAGTGCCCTTCTAGTAGTAAAAAGTACTTCTTTTTTCACTAGTGAAAATAGTTACTTGTTCTAACTTGTTAGGAATATTTCGACCTTTTTGTACCAATTTACATCAATTTTAGTTAGGAAATGACATACTTTCCACACTTTCTAAAAATAGCTAGGAAACATTCATTTGTCGTTTTCTATTTAAATTTCTTCCCGTGCAGGTATAGCCTTCATTTCCATTTCCAATTTACATTAAAGTATGGAAGGTTAGCTATTGCAGAAGAGAAGTATTATTAAGACTAAGAGCCCGTTCGGCCGAGTACCTTAAGCTCAGAGTTTTGCAAGATAACTTTACAGACGCCGAATGTATAAAAATGTTCCTAAAACTGCAAAAATCGTTGTTTTAAAGACCAAGAAGTTTTTATTATTTTATCTTTAATATCTTTTACCTACTGGTGTGGAGGCTGGTGCTTTTTACTCTAGCATCTGATGGTGCAGTACCCAACTTGCTCCGGCTACGGGTTACAAAGTTGGAGAGCTCTTTTTGAGCTTGTGTAGTAACCATTGTGTTAGGTGCTTGTGCTGATGTGTTGTTTATTCCTTAGGTCTGTGGTTCTGAGTAGAGCACAGTTAAGTTGGTGCCCAACTGTGAATGGTCTCACCAAACTCGATCATGATCGCCAAGGCTGCGGAGAAACTTTGTCCACCGTAGGTTTCCAAGCGAAGATTTACTTAATGTAAGCCTAACGATCTACCACCACCATTTTAGCTTGCCTTAGAGACAAAACATTTTTTTTAGCTATAGTAACAGTTTTAGTAATCAAAATTAAAAATCAAGGTCATTAAACAAAAGTACACTGCGTCGCCATGGCAAAATTAATAAATTTATCTAAAACTGTCAAACATTGCTGTGGTTTGTCATTGTGCAATAATTTGTAGAAAATTCGTCATGTTTGAGGAAGTTAGTGACGATAATATGGATTTCGACGTAACTGATGCGGCTGGGTCTATAGTGGCAGACTTGCTTCCGAAAGGATCCCGTTCGCTATACGAAAAAAGTATGAAGAGTTCAAAAGCTGGCGCAGGGTTAAAAAATCCAAGAAAAGTCAACATTTTTGATCAAGGCTAATGTAAATGTCGCCAATATCTCCGAATTAGTTGATTTTCTAAAAAGGGCGAACGTAGGCTTTTCAATCGAAAAACCAAGCATTTTTTTCAAGAAATGATGTTGAGGCATTCTTACAAGAGGCCTTAGATAAAGTATTTTATTTAATGAAGGTAACCTTCTGTTGCGATTTGGTGTATTTACTTATTTTTAAAATAATATTTAGGTAGTGATTATCATGGGCCTAGCTGCCGCCTGACGATGTGATGAATTGATTGGTGCCCCTCTGAATGATACTGATTGAAATGGGCCAATTCGTGCCAACTGTATTCATATATTTCATACCTTTTTCTTATATACATTGCTAGCAATAAGCCTAATCGTTATTTGTATGTCGCATTATGTATTAAGCGGTCATGCATTATAAGTATCTGTACGCGAGATCGCGAGTGCGAACATGATTGAATTTGCATATATAGCAGCATAATTCCAGGTAGCGGAGTGATAAGTAGAATTGCAACCACGCCGTGATGGCCCGCGGGAAATTTATTCGCCTCTGAAGGAGTAAGGGGTGCGTATAGGCGCCCAAGCCAGAGTCGTAAGCAGGAAGCGACTGGTGTATGTACGTGCCAATTAACAAAGCGAAGCGTGCTAATAACAGCACCAAAACTGCTCTGTGCAGTGTGTTGTTGGCCTGCATTATTTGCCACCTGCGCCAAGAGTTTCCTGCGGGGAAATAGAGCCATAGCCGCGGTGTTTCCGTCTTCGCCATCACCGTAAGCAGCTATCTGGGCGCCACAGAAGTAGCGCCGTTCTTGTCTTACCACGAGATCACCGGGGAACAACCAAAAGCCAGGTTAGTTACTAGCTAGAACCACCGTGTAAGGTAAGATATTATTGAGACATCTCCTGATTGAGAGCAAGGAAAATACCATGCAACTAGAATCTCGCAATTACGTCAGTAGTTGAAGCATCGGGCGCTCTAGATTTGAACGCGCACACGTTACCTCGTATTACAGTTTTCTAGTACAAGCGCATTTCAAGAATAGACAGCTTCGCCTAGTTTATTTGTGCGCAGAATTCAGTTCCATATCGCGCTAGTGGCACTTGACTTTGCGTTGATATCTAAACTTTAGCGCTTGTTTAAGGTTTTTTCATACATGTAGAATACATTCTTTTTTCCTGTGTTTTTCTTGTGTTTGTGTTTTTCTTACAGATTATATATCTTTTTAAGTAAACTGTGGGTTTTTATTGCTGGTAGTATTTGCATGCGTAAGTTCAGCATTCCAGGTGACAACGAAACAACCCAAAACAATATTATCTTACCGTTAGCCGCACTGACGATATTAAAACGTTAACGCCCAGCTTTCTATTTAGAGGCCAATGTGTGTAGGAATTGTTTACGCCATTAATTGATTGATTCCGGGTATGTACCGGGTAAAAATATCCCCTAAAGTTCAAGGTTTTTTCAAAATCATCCAAAAATGCAAAAATGAGTATCCAACCAAATACACACCTAGGAACTGCAGGTCACTCGAAACCTATAAACTACATCTGTATGTGTTCAAGCGAAAAATTATTCGAAACAATTCGTGACTGCATCTAAATGATTTCAACACTGTAACAAACAATCAAGTAAAATATTACCATCCTAGGCTAGATAAAATAAACTCTCAAGTATCAAATCAGTTTTCTATTTTTTATATTATTTGACAGTTTCGGGAAAACAACTATTATCTAACTTGTTAGGAAAAGTTTGACTTTTCCTAATCTATTTACAACAATTTTTTTGGGAAATAACATAATGTTCCATAATCTTTAGGAAATGCTATTTTCAGAAATAGTAAAAAATAAGGTACTAAACGATCAATGATGTCAAAGGCCGAAAAATGTTGTATCTGTCAAGTGCTGGTATAACATTGATTTCCACACATGGTAGGCAAATAATTATTTTCTCAGTAGTGAGGAAAAGTGCATACGTTTATAGTAATATTTTGTTACTAGCGCAGATTTCACAACTTCTAGATTCCTGTAAATTATAAATAATTCAACTGTAATATGGTTAGAATTTCCACTGAAATTAGTAAATAGCATGTTTAACACGTTGGAAAAAAGAGTCTCCCAAACAAGTGCAAAATTAATTGAGTGGCTTCGCTGAGCGCTCGCTTGTAAGTTAAGCGTTTACACTCGCTGGAAAAACGTTATATTTCTTAACTTGCAGAACAATTTACTATTATATACTCAAACTGGTTTCTGTTCTACAGCGATTTGACACATTTGTACACATTTTCTTGATCAAATAGTTAAAATATATATTCTACCAAAATTGGCCATGTCAGTGAATAACACAGATTGTTGTTCACAGCAATATATTTCCCATTTCTGGATACTCGTATCTGCAAAGTTAAGAGTTGGGTTGTAAAGGTTCATAAAACAACGACAATTTTCAGGAAACATTGGACTTTTGGGAAAGTTTTAATTTTGTAGCTGACAACTAGATTGTGTATAAGACAGCTATATTTATGTATAAGAAAACGGTTTTGCTCGATTTACTTCCTTCGTTTTTATTTCCGTCGTTTAAGCCGACAGAAGTATTGTAATCGTGAAAATATCACCTTTCCAGATTTCTTCATATCTTCAGGTTCCAGGTTCGAAAGATATGTTTTCTCAATTCCGTCTGTCTGTCTGTCCGTCGGTCTGTCGATCTGCCGTGTGGCTCACAAACTACTTGTTGGAGGAAAACGATATGCTGCATGCGGATTAGATGTATACCTAACACGAAACCGAATATACGTTCGGTCAAATATATACAGGATGATCAACTTAAAAAATAAAGTTCTGGCAAGTTTAATTTAACACACAAAAACCGCTATTAGTTAAATAAATGTAATAGTTTGCATATAACTCAGGTTTTTAGCCTTGACAAAAATCGGCATATTTTGGACCTAATATATACACGGTGGATACTTTAAAAATTAAATTTATTTTTATTTTAATATTTCCAAAATGTTCACTTTAAGAACCTTCACTTGCGAAGGAAGTTCAGGATATGCTCTTTACTGATTTTTAGGGTCCCTAGATGCTGAAAAACATGTTTTCTCAATTCCGCCTGTCTGTTGGCGCTACAGCTCATAAACTAATTGTTGGAGAAAGACGATTTTTTGCATGCAGATTAGATATCTACTTTAATCGAAAGTGTATGCATCAGAGTGGGCACATCAAATTAAAAAAAAAATAAAGTGGTGCCTATTTTTGCTTCAATTCAGGAATAGATGAAAGCAATATTGTGCATTGGCTTAGGTTTCACCCTTTGAAGAAAATAGGCATATTTAGATCTAGCAAGGTAAATTTCTTAAAAATACACAAAAATGCGGGCAGCACTCATCTCGAATAGAAATATGTAGCGTTCGACGCGAACTGTATTTGGGAGGGAAGTTCAGTAGAAACCCTTGTATAGATTTTTATGTTACCTATTACTTATACTAAATCTCAAATTCCTTTTAGAGTACGTAAACCCCTTCAAATTTCAACACTGCTATGGATTAGGAAATTTGCCGTTGAGCAGTGTCGATGCGTGACTGCTCGTCCATTTTAAGTTTTTGTAAAAACTAAGCACTTTTAAAAAATTTAATCATTGATTTTATCATAAATTCCGTAGATGGAACTCATAACTGAATTCGTTTTTTGTGTTCATTCACGACCATGTTATTTTAAACAAGTATTGGAAAATGGATTTGACAGTTCCTCAAAACTGACGTTAATCAAATAATAATAGAAGAAGGCGAAAATCAGTTGCCATGACGGCGGTGGGAAAATTATTACTTCCCGACCACTTTCCCGACCGGTTGAGAAGTCAAAGTTGGTAATAGCTCATTTTCAACTTTTAAAAATTCAGTAATGCCCTCGGCAATCTACCTTAGCACTCGGTTGTAATGAAATGTTTTTCACCTCGGTACATAATGTCCGTGTGTATGCTTGTCAGTCTGTGCGTGTTTCAAAGTTTTTTTAATGAAAAGAAATGATTGTGTTTGTCCGTCTGCGCGGTTATTCACATTTCAAATTTTGATCTCAAATTCGAGTAATAGATGAAAAAGTAAGAAATATAGACGAAATGGCGGACAACGTCTAAGAAAATCGCTGTTTGTACGTCTGTGCATTTTTCTGAAATTTTTAGATTTTGACTTTAGATTCAGATATAAGATACAAAATTGTACAGGAATGTTTAAATAACAAATGTTCTCTCTCGTAAATAATATGAACAAAATGGCGAACCAATGAAAAAAATTGGGGTGTTTTTCCGTCTTAAGATTTTGACCTCTGATTCCGATAATAGATGAAAAAGTAGAATAGCAATGTCTGTAGAACCATGGAAAAATGGAAAAAATGGAGGAAAAATTCTGAAAAATCGTTGTGTTTGTGCTTCTATGGGTTTCTTAAAATTTTTATTTAGATAGAAGATGGGAAAGTAGAATAGGAGTATACGAAGGACTAGTACCCTCATAAGAAACAGGAACAAAATGGCAATTATATTTTTAAAATTATTAATTAAGATTTTGAAATTATATGTACTCCATATAAGTTAAATGGATGAAATTTATTTGATCACCCCACATATTTTGATTTACGTATGAATTCTAGCAGTTTATGTAGCGATGTTAGGTTTAGCATTTTCAACTTGATGCTTTTGAAATTTAGTCGTAGAAATTACATTCTATAAATTTGTAAAGAACAATTTTTTCACTGACTTGGTAACGATAAGTTTAAGGACCGCTTGGAAAATGGAAATGACTGCCAGATGTAGTCTTTTAAGTTAGAAGATCGTAGTTAGGGCACGATGTACGATTTAATTGGCGACTTAGGTAAATGGCCTCAATCTGCATTGCGGAAATTTATAAGAACCCTTGACGCTTAAGACAAATTGCCCCAAGTGATACCAAATAACGTTGATAATGCAGATCTATCATGGCCACATGTTAGGTCAGTTTAAGAATGGATACCGTAAGACAGAAGAGTACCCTTGCTTTTTCCTCTATGTAATAGCTTCCATGGCATAGTTTATAAAAATTCAGGATCTGGTCCATTCTCACAATGAGGTGACTCAGTAAATTATTGTAAAGGAAACACTGTCTTCCTCATAAAATTAACATATATTTTACATAAGCCGAAACATGTAGCGCATGTAAAATATATGTTAATTTTATGAGGAAGACAGTGTTTTCTTTACAATAATTTAATAGTTTATAAAGTTGAAAAACAATATCCGTTGTCGTCTGGTCATTGTGGAATTGTTTCTGTCTCGCTTTCAAGCGTTCCATGTTGTAAAACAATGCTCAACGCCGAAGCAAACTTGAAGGTCCTTCGCTCACCGAATCTTTGCTCAACCCTGGATGATCAATTTTGATTCATACATTTCTAGCCTCCATCGCCAGCTAACTACCACATCCAGGTAAGTTGAACATAATATATTAGTTAAGCAATGCATGTTGTAAATTACCGCAAATTTGGAATACATTATAGTGAAGTTTACAAAAATGCAGTACGCAACTTTTTTGCATGTGAGAGAAAGCTTAGAGAATGAGCCTAAGTCGAAAAATCTATATCTGGCAAGTGCAAAAAGGAAGCTCAAGATACGAGTTTTATATATAATTTTTCGACTATCACATCACACATGTATGCTAAAAGAAATTTAAAAACGTCGTCATTTTAAATTGAAAACTGACTAGGTATCATGTTAGGTATGATTTCATTGTTCTAAATTACGGACACCAAATTAAAAAATAATATTGACAAAAGAGTACAATAAAATGACAAATGTGCAATAAATCTTTTATTGAATGGTATGTAATAACAACATACTTTTGACTTTTACATAAATAAAAAAGTTATATACCGAGCCGTAGGCGAATTCTTTAAGTCTCGAATGCCCAAAAAAAAGCTCTAGAAACTAGTTATATACAGGATTTTTTTCGACTACCAGATATTTATGCTAAGATAGATTAAAAAACGTGGTCATTTGAAGTTGAAAGCTCGCTAAAAATCATGTTACGTGTGCTTTCATTAGTTTAAATTAAAATTCACCAAATTCAATAAATAGTGTGGGATAAAGTGATAGAAGAGTGCAATAGTTTGTTTTGTTCTACCGCATCGCAAAGCAGTACATTCCTATATTATTTGGCTGCCGAAAACACCCACTATTTCGTACTAGTATTTTTTACTTTTCAGCAGTAATAACCATAACCACAAAAACTAACGATGTGTTTCCATTGGTCGACATCGTAGTACACATTGCTATTTTTAGGTGTGATTATGACCTCCGCGACTTTTCTAAACCTTCTCGAATAAACTGCCAGTTTTTCATAAAAAGAAAGGTTTCCAAACCAGTAGAACAATCGAGCGGTCAGAAGAAAGTTCGACTCGCGGCACGGGCGTTCCGGTTCCAGTTAGTTAATTCACGATAGTTTAAGTAACGCCCGCACTTCCTTGAAGTAATATGAAAGCGGTTCGAGGGGGCGCGGGCGGTAGAAAACAGTAGGGAAGACAAGCATGGGAAACCAGTAGAAACCAAATATTATGCATGTACTCGTGCGATAGCAGATTGACTAGTAATCTGAGGCTCGACCAAAAAAGCCTTAATTTTGAACTTGTAACATCCACTCTATAATAAAATCCTATGTTGGTCTGTGTGTAAGTTCGGATGTCCGCCGTTTTTTCATTTTGACTGGACGTCCAGGGAAGAGCCCCGAAAGCCCACATGGAGAGGGGCGCAGTCCCGGGGGCCCCTTTGGAGAGGGGCGCAGCCCCGGGGGCCCCTTTGGAGAGGGGCGCAGCCCCGAGGGCCCCCTTGGAGAGAGGCGGAGCCCCGAGAGCCCACTTGGAGAGGGGCGCAGGCCCGGGGGCCCCGTTGGAGAGGGGCACAGCCCCGGGGGCCCCCTTGGGAAGGGGCACAGCCCCGGGGGCCTTCCTGGAGTGGGGCGAAGCTCTGAGGGCCCCTTTGGAGAGGAGCGCAGCCCCGAAAGCCCACATGGAGAGGGGCGCAGTCCCGGGGGCCCCTTTGGAGAGGGGCGCAGCCCCGAGGGCCCCCTTGGAGAGAGGCGGAGCCCCGAGAGCCCACTTGGAGAGGGGCGCAGGCCCGGGGGCCCCGTTGGAGAGGGGCACAGCTCCGGGGGCCCCCTTGGGAAGGGGCACAGCCCCGGGGGCCTTCCTGGAGTGGGGCGAAGCTCTGAGGGGCCCCTTTGGAGAGGAGCGCAGCCCCGAAAGCCCACATGGAGAGGGGCGCAGTCCCGGGGGCCCCTTTGGAGAGGGGCGCAGCCCCGGGGGCCCCTTTGGAGAGGGGCGCAGCCCCGAGGGCCCCCTTGGAGAGAGGCGGAGCCCCGAGAGCCCACTTGGAGAGGGGCGCAGGCCCGGGGGCCCCGTTGGAGAGGGGCACAGCCCCGGGGGCCCCCTTGGGAAGGGGCACAGCCCCGGGGGCCTTCCTGGAGTGGGGCGAAGCTCTGAGGGCCCCTTTGGAGAGGAGCGCAGCCCCGAAAGCCCACATGGAGAGGGGCGCAGTCCCGGGGGCCCCTTTGGAGAGGGGCGCAGCCCCGAGGGCCCCCTTGGAGAGAGGCGGAGCCCCGAGAGCCCACTTGGAGAGGGGCGCAGGCCCGGGGGCCCCGTTGGAGAGGGGCACAGCCCCGGGGGCCCCCTTGGGAAGGGGCACAGCCCCGGGGGCCTTCCTGGAGTGGGGCGAAGCTCTGAGGGCCCCTTTGGAGAGGAGCGCAGCCCCGAAAGCCCACATGGAGAGGGGCGCAGTCCCGGGGGCCCCTTTGGAGACCGCGCAATAGCGCGCGCAGCCCCGTTTGAAAAAACGTTATAAAACTTTCAAAACTTCCTATCTCTAGGAACATTACTCGTTTTCACATTGCTTTTCTACATTTAGCTCTCCTGTCAAAACTGTCAACTGTCGTAAACGCCCTCTGCGGTTAAATAACTAAACTGTAACTGTAAATCTGTAAACGTCAGATCAATGATTCAATCGTGTTGTTATTACAGCGAGTATAGAAAGCGCCACTCCAGTCGATAAATAGTAGGTACTAAATTTTCAAGTTTTTAGTTTAAAAGAAAAAGTAACAAAAATGATACTTATAGTAACAAAGTAACCAACTAAATGGAAAAGTATCAATTTTGTTACAAAAGTAACAACTTTCACAACCCTGCACAGACCGCGTCTTCGAGCTCAACACCCGAATTCGACCGTAAATTGTGTCTTTGGCCCGGAATCGATCCCATGACGTCCAAATTTCCAGACAAAACACTCCACCACTGCGCCATTCTGCAGAATCCATTCTAGACAGACCAGTCTAGACAGTTGACACGTTGCAGCTTCTCCAGTCGATAAATAGTAGGTACTAAATTTTCAAGTTTTTAGTTTAAAAGAAAAAGTAACAAAAATGATACTTATAGTAACAAAGTAACCAACTAAATGGAAAAGTATCAATTTTGTTACAAAAGTAACAACTTTCACAACCCTGCACAGACCGCGTCTTCGAGCTCAACACCCGAATTCGACCGTAAATTGTGTCTTTGGCCCGGAATCGATCCCATGACGTCCAGATTTCCAGACAAAATACTCCACCACTGCGCCATTCTGCAGAATCCATTCTAGACAGACCAGTCTAGACAGTTGACACGTTGCAGCCGATTGTTCTCGAACCTTCCACCGTTCTAGACAGCTCGAGCAGACGCGCCCGCTGATTCGAGCGATCATTCGCAGCAGAGAACGGTCGGGTCTTCTCGGTCCGTTTCGACGCAATTCAAACAAAGATGGACGACGACATAACAATTGAGAACGTAGTGCAGAGAGAGGGAGATGGAAATGAGATGTTGCCGGAGTTTCACTCGAGGTGCCGTTGGAGAGAGAGAGTTTTGAGAGAGCAGCCCCGTCTGCGGTAGGAGAGAGAGGTTTTCTGGATAATAGCGTGATTTATCACTACATTAAACAGATTTTTTACAACACCAACCCCATGACCAACCAAAAAGTGACGATTGACTAATCCTACTAACCTAATCTTGCTGATGTACTACCTAATGGACGTTTTCCAGCCAAGATGTAATTAATCCACTAACCCCACTAACCTAACTAATCGTAACTAATTCACTAACCCCAGAGAGAGGGAGATGGAAATGAGATGTTGCCGGAGTTTCACTTCGAGGTGCCGTTGGAGAGAGCGCAATTTGCGCGCGAAGCGTCGTTTATAATAAATAGTATTGCATTGTATGCAATAAACACATACTTTTGACATATGGAAAGTGTAAAATAATTGAGCATTGAGGATGTCTGTACTAACATCCTCAATGCCTGTCACACTTTGACATGTGCTCCGATTACTAATAGCAATGATTATTGTGGCCTGATATGAAACCAGTTTGGTTTTTGAAACATGTTGCCACCCACTTTTTTTCAATAAATATTCGCGGAGAACACAATTTGTCTTATTGCTTCATATCAAGGCATCTGCGCTAAAAGTATGACGGATCACCACCCTATTCAGTTATTTAGTTAAGAAATACTTTTAAAACGCATGACATAAATAAACTGCTTTTGTTATAGTCGCAAGTACTAGTATAGGGTTAGAAATGTATGGTACCCTAATTAATAAACAAAATATTTAAACTTGAAGTTTGTTTTCCAATTCTATTTTACTTGCCGGCTAAGTTTGAAAGTAAACTCGGGCGACAGTTGAAGCGGACGCCTGGAAAACTATTGCATTAAACTTTAAGTTGTCCCGTAAATATTTTCATAGACAATCAAGCTATAAAAGTTCAAACAAGGCGCGCAATAAACGGTCGATGGCTGCTGTTGACGCTTATAACGAATCGTCACATGTTTAGTATTTGCTTTTTCAAATGTCTACAAGCTCACCTGAAATTCAAAATTAGAGGCAGGAACAACAAAACGCTTCCGTGTTCCACATTTGCGATATAGATTTGTATGTATTTCAGTAGCGACCGTAAAACACTAGCTTCCATATCTTTTGCAAAGCACAATAGCTACTTCACCGCTCGGCTTGCCGTTTTATTCTGTTTTTCACTCCATTCGGAAATGGAGTCATTTATTCAAAAATATGTACCTAGCAGAAAGTCGAACCTTACAAATGGAATTGTATAGAATTTAAAGAATCGTTTGAACTGATTGAAATAACTTGTATATTGAACAGATTCTGGCACTGTTAGTTTAATGAGCTAATAATAGGAAATCCAAAGCAATTATTATACCTGAATTGCAAATTTGAATTCCACTTTAACTACATGTATCAACGAAATTAATTGAATTCCTATCCAATAACATTACTTAAACGTAACGTTGTGAAACGTATAAAGAGATAGAAATGTCTATATTTTTACTTCCCTCGTCTGAATTTTGAGTTGACTGTTAAAATATTTTCGAAAATTGTTGGGAATTTAGGTATTAAGCCTTTTGGTAGTGCAAAAAATAGTATTATACACCACGGTAGCGAATCGTCTTATAACCTTCGCGCTTTAGATACTTCGCGCTACGCGCTAGTATCTAATATGCGCTCAGGTTATAATACTGCGCTTCGCTACCTTGATGTATAATATACTACTGTTTTACAGCATAAAAATCACCAGTCAATAGAATTACTAAATTTAAATCCAATTTGGAAACATAACCAAACTTTAAACAAAATTTTTAAGTGGGAAAACTAACAATAAATAATACGTTCACAATAAACTTAGATAAGAAAAGAAAAGGTAAAATAATAACCTAAATGAAGCACGAATCTACAATTACAATGTAATTTATTCCAAACAAGTTGAAAATAACCAATAAACGCATATCGAGATCATTGGCCAATGTGCAATATGAATTGAATCCCAATACAACTAAATAGAAAAACAAAACATTTCTGCGAAAGGTACAGCACAAAACAAAATTCTTCCATTCTAAACGTAGCGTTTCAGGTTCTCTGAAATCAAAGTTGATCAAAAAATGTTCGCCAATTATTTTGGATCAGGGAACAACAAATAATTAATACTTCGATACCTATCATTTTAGGAAAAATAAACTGTTTAAATAAAGACAATTAACTCCGTTTGAAAGAGTTTCACCGAACTAAATCAGTATTGCAAAACCAACAGTTCAAGTTTAGATGAACACTGGCCATCCTCGAGTTTCGAAACGGTGGGTATATGATAGTCAGTTATTAATAATAGATGTTGACGTTCTTGCTTTCCATTACAGATCATAATGGTTAAAACATAAAGAGGTGATATTTAGACTATTCAAATTACATTGAAACAAGAATACGAAACTGAAACACAAGTAATTATTTAAAAAAACTACGCATTTAAAGGTAGAATAAAATAATAACAAAAATAAAATATTTCCATCTAAAAGTAACTTTATAGGTTTTCATTATAAAAAAGAACAACAAAAAACCACAAGTATTTTGCCGACAAAAAAGGTCAAAGACGAGCAAATACTTAATAATGAAATACCTTCTCAAACTAAAGGGGATGCTATTAAATTAAATTAAAAAAAAGATATCAACAAGGAAAACAATGTTTAGACAAAACGAAATTTCAAAACAAGCATTTCAAGCAACAAAGATTCAAACCAACACAATCCAAAACTAAGAAAAGTACATTTGTAAGTAAAAATGCTAAAATATTATAGATTCAAAATTTTTAACGTTTCCTATTTTTTAGTAAAAGAATATAACTGATTTTACAAGAGAAGTTTTATTTTCACTTTACAACAAAACGTTGAAGAACTACCTAAAACATTAAGAGAGGTAATTTAAAATATTGAGGAAATTTATCCTTTCACCTATCTAAAACTAACATGTAATTAACATTTTTGCACTTGCGGGTCTAACGTTGGCACTTTAGTCACTTATTTCAGGGACTAAAGTAGTTCATTTAATATCTAGGGACAGAAGTAATTACTTTAGCCCCTAGGGACTAAAGTAGAAATGTTACCGTATCTATGGTAAATTTATGTACACAGCATTCTTAATAAAATTTGTATTTAAAACTAATCAGTTGGCAGTACTGAAGTGCATTGTCAGTCTATGTCAAATTCGAGGTTAGTAGGTTAGGTTTTGTTTGTCATTTGACACACATTGACGCAAAACTTAACCAACAAATCTCGAATTTGACATAGACTGACAATTCACTTCAGTACTGGCAACTGATTCAAGCTATCCAGGGCCTGCTGCAATTCAGTTTTTAAAAAATCACTCTGTACACAACATTCTTAATAAAATTCGTATTTGTCAGATTTCAAATTTTTCAAATATTTGATGATAATGTTGCCAAAAGTGCAAAAAATAGCGTATACCACACGGGACTAAAGTGCCTAAATCCCTTGAGTGATTATTTCCGTCAGGCTCTACGCGCCCTCAGGAAATAGTATTCACTCGCGGGATTTAATGATGCACTTTAGTCCCTCATGATATAATGTACTATTTTCATAATGTGATCATTTTATATAAAGTGTCCTAATTTATGAAAAAGTATTTGTCTGAAGAAGCGAACTTTGGGATTTAGCGAAATGTAACGTCTTTTTATCAATTTTTAATAATTTTAGGCGTCACCTATTTTGTCTACCGGAATAACAAGGCGTGCTCACTTGTATCGTAAATCATAAATCCTTATCTTGCTTCAAAAACTCACCTAATTTTATTCCCCTTTATAATTATAATTAAATTACACAGGTCACAAAGGTTTTATAAATTGCAGGCTATGCCCTGGGAATGTTACCTCTGACACAAGTCGAAAAATTCGTATAGTGGCCGATAATATCCAAAATTGGCCGCTACATCAATAAGTGGACTCAACGGTACACCCTTCCGATAGTTTGGTTGCGGGACGCTAACTGACTAGAATGTTCGAACGAAAACTCGGCGAACTACGCTTCTCCGCGTTCTAAAAATGCAGTGGTGGGAGCAATTTTTAAACTGATCTAATACATCCTCAGTACTTAAACCCATACTTCGCTGTTCCATACTCTAGAATTTTTTTAAGTAAAAACATTACAGTATCAAGTTTTTCTCAGCTTCTCTGACAAGAATCTATGGAAACTTCAAGCCTGCATATGGAAGAAGCAAATAAAGTTGTAGCAGCCAATAATGTTTATTCAGGTATTCACTACAAGGCCAACCATTTACCTATACCCTATGCGCACTTGTGGTTAGTAAACTATTGTGTCAATGTAATCACTTATTAATGCATTTATTTAACATACAATAGCAACAACAGCTGTTCAATAATCACAATTGAGCTAGGTGCTTACCACGTTCAATGATGTTACTTATGAAATGTCATTGATTATATCACTCCCTATAACATTAACCAATAAAAAACGCTAAAACTACATAGTTACGCATGTACTAACTTTTAATAATGTACATAGCAACGATGACAATCATATACCTTCTTGATTAACAACTGATAGTCAAATACCTTCACAAACATCGAGTTATCTGCTGAAAGTACAATCATCATGGCAACCACACGAGATGTACTTTTAGCATTTTTAAATAAATGTCCAAACGTTGTTTATTGACTCGTAATATAATCTAGCCGAATGCAACTCGTGTCCTCTTGAGTTTCAAATCATGCCTGTTTTCATTCGATATATTGCCAAACAATATATATTATGTCGTGTAAACAGAAATAATTATTTGATAATCAAGAACCCACTAGTACGATAAGAAATTGCAAAGGTTGTGTAAACGGAGTAATGTTCATGTGTTGACAATGTCATTATCTCATCACTCATTAATTAATTAAAGAATTTATTTGGAACTCAACAGGCTTAAAAGCACAATTAAACTGTTCTTATACGACTAGCAGTTAGATAGGTACATTAATTTTGGGGACAAGGATTACTGATTACAAGGACAAAAGAAACACAATAAAAGGAGAAAATATAAATTAAAAAAGCAATTTGCTCCGAATCTTCCTAAATTCACCTTTAAATTCATTATACGATATTCAAAATACTTCTAGTTTATATGGTCACATCTACCATCAAAATAGTTGAATAACAAGCATTGTCCAATGTGTGTATCGTATGGCTTGTGGTAGAAAGCGTGGTGTTTTCAGATTACGCGAGTGCCTGTGACGTAAACTAACGACTGTCACCGAAATGACAACCGGGACCGACAGCTTAATGTGCTCTCCGAGGCACCAATTATAGATGAGTGTTTTCGTATTCGTGTACGGCAACGATATATATATATATCTATAAAAATTGCGATATCTAAATGCTGGGACATAAAGAGGAATCATTGTTGGGAGAGGTGAACCGTCAATTGCCTTATTCAATAATTATGTATAAAGCTCTTATGTGTCGTCATAAATTTCAATATATTCCACTTTATATATTTCGTGTTTGGAAAGCTAAATTTATATATATATATATTGCAACTCCGAAATTATTATAGCAGTCGTACTATAAAGGAACTTTGTTGATTTTAATATTTCAGGATGCACAAAGACATCTATTTGATGAGCTGTTTACACCGTAAAATAATATCGCCAATTCCATCCCGTTGAATTAATCCAACAGTTTTAGTGTAAATGGTCAATAACTAAACACCACTTATTTTCCAAATCCAAACCGTGTTATTCCGAACATTGTATTCTATCCAGGGCCGTAGCTACCACCGGGGCAACCGGGGCAGCGCCCCGGGGCCCCCGAACATAGGGGCCCCCGAAGACGGAGGAAGTTTTTTTACGAAATTGTCTTTAAAAAGTTTTGAACTAAACTTAGCCTGTTTAAACGTTAAATACAGTTTTATATTAAACTCAATGTGAAGTAAATATGTGTTTTGTCTGTTTTAAATTCCCATTCTTCTATATTAACAGAAAAAAAAACACCAAATAGTAACCTTATTAAAAAAGTCTTACTAAATGAAAGTGATGTAGAGGTAAAGGGGAAGATAACAGGGGGGCCCCATAATTATTTGTTGCCCCAGGGCCCCCAAGCCTGTAGCTACGGCCCTGATTCTATCTGTACATATTATCTAAACAGTTGTTATAAATCTTAATCAACGATTTAATATTTGCAGTTAGCTCCTAGGTGTGGATTTTCAAAGTATAAAGTGAACAGGAAGGAAGGCAGTTCCAAAGAGTATCCATTTGCGGTGTAACCTTGAACACAATGGATTTGTTTTTAAAGCAAAGTAACATAATACATCGTGTTTACAGAATTGAATGTGAATGTGAACAACGATATCTTTCATATATGTTTTGCGCCACCGCCTATTTTTACATGTTTTCGGGTTCATTATCTGTTATCGAAAGTTCAACTTATGATATGTTTATAAGTTAGTATGACAACAACAAAATAATAGACCCGTTATAAAATATAACGTTCCGGGGATTGTTAGAAGATTGTTTTGTGTTTGGTTGCTATACAAACATTACAAACAACCCTCACTCACTTTAATTATGCAAAGGATATTTTCAGTATTCAACTGTATTTTAATTTTTATAAGTAAAATTTATAGCGGAAAGAATATTTGTATATACAACAATCGATCGGCAAGTTCCTTATTGAACAGTTCTCAAACAATAGAAAAACAAGGCTCAGGATATTTTTGATAAAGTATATAGCTATTTGGTTAGCATAAGAAATGTATATCGACGTTAGGTGAAAGCAGATAATGTTTACTTTAGTCTACCGTCAGCGTCAGTGCGAAAGCAACAGCAAAATATTGTCAAATAAGTTACTATATCGGAAAATGAGACACATCAGTGGATGAACTCCTAGGTTAAGCTAGAACTAGTAATTTAGGTTACAAAATAGCTATTAGTGCAACAAGTGCTAAAAGTGATTGTTTATGTACGAGTTTGCACACAATATTTTTTCTACTGCCTTAAATTTACTGTTATTAATCCATATATGTCAATATAACAAAGGTTTGCATTTATGACAGTTATAATTTATGTCATAGTACAGTGATGGCCTTGACGGCGCAGATGACTGTTTCTGCAGCCGGTAGTTCGTTATCAAAGGTAATTATAATAGTACATATTTTACTTTATTCACTACATAATGCTTTAATTATTTAAAAAACACGAAAGAAGTAACTAGAATAACTTTATAACCTCTCTTCCTGTTTAAAATTTTAAATTCAACACCCGCTGCTTAGTTTTAACACGCTGATTTATAAAACGTAATTTTTAGTTAAACAAGCCAGTGCTAAAAGGCCTACTTTTAGTAGTGGTCTTAGAAAAAAATACTTATTAGTTGAAAAAACGATATTCTAATTCCATAAAGTGCTAAAAGGTGCTTTAATTTACAAAAACTGAAAAAGCTTCTATAGTTTCTATTTTTGTGGAATGTGAAAAGTAATTATATGAGATTGCATATAACTGCAAAGATGAAGTACACACTTTTCTTGCTTTTAATACTAACCAATTTTCACTTGTAATGCTAGAACTCAAAGTTATGTCGATTATTTTTGGGGTAGTAAATATCACGAAGGTCATGAGTGATACCATTCCAAAAATAGTCTACCTAACTTTGACTACAAACAGTATTCGGAGGACTATTCAGTGAACCAAATCCATTTTTCAGATTAGAAAGACTCAGCATTTAGTTACACATGTCAAAAAATAGCTTGTCTAAACATCTTCAATAAATATTTTAATTTGTTCAAAATAATAACTTGAGTACTAGTACAA
Source organism: Agriotes lineatus (assembly GCA_940337035.1). Lineage (NCBI taxonomy): Eukaryota > Metazoa > Arthropoda > Insecta > Coleoptera > Elateridae > Agriotes > Agriotes lineatus. Next base: position 135,570 of record CALNHX010001841.1, on the reverse strand, counting down.
TAGTCGACTGTAAATACACGAGAGGCCTTTTTTATCCATATAAAATTGATTTTTTTACAAAAATTTGGTTGCTTGGTAAATTGACGACAAAAACCGCCTATGATAAAAAGAGCTCGTCCTTCGGACTCGCTGGCGATTTGTGGTGTCAATTTACCCAAAAGGAACCAAATTAAAGTTTAAAAAATTAAATTTTAATAATAGCTAGGTAATTATGAAAAATAAATTTATTTATTTAAAAATTACAATTATTAAAAACACAATGATTAAAAATTGTTTTTTTGTCTTATTCTAAATCAAAACTATTTGGAGTTTTCAATACATTCAGCACAGATGAAGTAGATGTTTGCTGATTTCCCCTCATCGAATTGATTATTGTGGCATGGTGCTCATTACTAAGCTGCAAATAATGTTTAATTGACCCTAAATTTGAATGGCCAGTCACTTTAATAAGTTCATTTTCACTGACTCCACTTTTGGATAATTCTGTCACCGCAGCAGCTTTGTGTGAATGATTTGTTATCTTAATTTTCTTGACGTTAAGGCCAATTTTTGAAGCTGAATCTTTCGTCCACTTAAAGATTTAATTTTGACCAATTGGGATATTTTTGTACCAACCCTTGGAACTAATTTTCTTCCAAAACGGGTTGGATGTGAGAATTAACCCGTCGCATGTTATGTGGTCTGACCTCTTTTCGAGCATTTTAGCCAAGAGTCTCACTGGACAGACATTTGAGTCTGCGACATTTTTAGTCAGCCATTTGCTGTCACATAGTTTTTTCCGGCCTCCTTGTGTTGTTTTGGTAAAAATCGGGTTGTACTCAAACCGCCCCGTCGGTGTTCTGCAACTTACTGCTTCTCCTCCTCTCCAGGCTAGCTCGAAGGCTGCAATGTGAAACAATTTTCGTTGCAAACCTGTTGGTTCATCTTCGTTCCACAACTTTGCCATTGCAAAAATTTCAGATTTTGTGAGCGCCGCGCCGCTGAACTTTACTTTCTCTTTTCTGGTTGAGCTTGCAGCATTCTTCGTTTGGCATTTCTTGCGTCCTTGGCTATTTTTAATCGCATGTCAGTGAATGGGTCAAATACAACTTTAAAGTCATGAAAGTACTTTTCTTGCACCATTTTTGAAGTGCAATTATACGTGGTTTTAACGACATATTCTTTAAATTCACTTCCGTCTGTTTTCTTCATGTTGAACGCCCAGTCGGCTAATATTTCCGCAAGTTTTTCAATAAGTGTTGTAATTTCGTTCATTGCAAAACAAGGTAAACTGTCGCCAAATTGACGTTTTTGTATTCACCGTGTTTTTCGGAGTCGTTTGTTCTACGTTGGCTTCCATTTCTTCTTGATTCGACGTGCCAAAACGCATGGAATTTGCCATTTTGCACTTCAATTACAAATTGTTTGTCAATTTGCAAAATTGTTTATTTGTTATCATAGCAACAAACAATAATCAAGTTCGAGAAAGCCTGCCATGGAAATTTGCACTCATTTTATCCAGTAGCAAAGTTAGGGCTAACTTTATCCAATGTCAAAGTGACAAATACATCGCGGCTTATGGGATTTTTATATATGAATTCAATTATCGTATGTAAAATCACAAGAGACGATAATTTTATCGATAAATTTTGCGAAAGCACTATTTTGCCTAGAAAGATTACGAGTGTAAATTGATCTCTTTATTTTCTGATAAAATCCCGAGAGTGAAGCTCGAGGGGTTTTATCTTTGAAAATAAAGAGGGCAATTTAGACGAGTAATATTGCTTAAGGCAAAAAGTGCTTAAGAACAAATTTATCAAGAAAAAATTACGTCGCGTGTGGTTTTTGTTGAGAATATTTCACGAATAAAATACGAAAAGATTCTTTAGTTACATTAGCTTTTTGACAATGATAATAACTTAACAAGAATTATAACATATAACATAATTATTATTATTAAATAATGCCATGTAATACCTACATTACTTACGTATTTTAAAAAAACGGGAATATTGCTGAAATAGTATTATTTTGCATTAAATGTTTGGCAATTTATCGTACAATTTTGAAAGATAATGGTAGGTTTTGCATTTTCATTACTATCACCTAGCTCGTTAGCTACATGCAATACATTTGATGCGTTACTTGTTGACGCCGTCGTTGTTGTTTCTTGTACCATAGTAGTCTTTGTTGCACGTAACTCACTGACTAGTTGCAAGTGGTGTTCGTCATCCATTTGTAAGTAGGGCCTTATTGAGGAGGCACTAGAATGTCCTGTTCATTGAATTAACTGCACCTACACCTTTTTTGCCAGTTGAGAAACTGCTGACGATCTAAAAATTAAAATATTTCGTCAGTAATTAGATATTAGTAAAAGATACGATATGCATTACCTTTTTGAGTGGTTCGTAATCTTTCTATTTGTAACATCTAGTCCAATTTTTTCCGCAGCCGTTTTCGTCCATTTTGAAATTTAATTTTTTCCCACAGGCATATTTTTATACCAATATGAATTTTTGTAGTTTGAGTTGGGAGTTAAGAACATTCTATCGGTAGTTATATTGGATGTCCTTTTTTCTATTAACTTTTTAAACAATCTAGCTGGACATTTTTCTAGGTGGTTTACGTTTGCAGTTAGCCATTTATTTTGAGAGCACTTTTTGTCCCCTCCTTGGCAAGTTTTCGTAAATAACGGGTTATAAATAATCCGATTGGAACAACTACCATCATTTTTTCTCTCCTCTTGAAAAAACCACGTCATACAATTCGCCGCTTTCCCTCCACGCCAGACAAGCTCGTATGAAACAACATGGTAAAATTTTTGTTGGAGACCATTTGGGGTGTTCTCGTCACAAGAATCTATTATTTGGTTAAGCTCATAAATTCTTAGAGCATCGGAACTTCTCTTCCTTTTTTCAACACGCAACTGTAAATTCTTTCTTAAAGCACTTTTAGCATCACGGGCTTTTTTAAACTCGATATCTTCAAAGGGGTTGTATTTCACACCGTGTTCTTCAAAGTATTTTCTTTGGAGCATTTTCGCAACAGTGTTCCAAATGGTTTTTACACTATATTCTTTATAATCTTCACCATTCGTTTTTTTTCATATTAAAGCCAAAATCACATAAAATATTGGCTAATTCAGTCACTGGTGTCGTAGGCAACAGTACATACTTTTTCTCGACGCAAAAACTCATAAAAACTCTCGACAAACACTCTTGGTTCTTCTTCGTGTATTCGGACTTCTTATTTTCGATTTCTTCGTTGATTTGTTGCACACTCATATTCCCAAAACGAGTCATTGTTGTATGCGACGAAGCGTTGACAGGATCCAGCGCTGATGACTGACGCGGACGCGTAAACAAACAAAACAAACAGCAAATTTTTCGTCGTCCACGGCAGACACGATTTTTCGACCTTTTTTTTACTACTAATTTTATTCTAAGACATGCTACCACAAATATTGATGTAACAATGAAATAAACGTTAGCAGAAGTACAAAATCTAAGTAAACTTCACTTAAAAGGCGTACCGCAGCTTTTCCATGCTATAATTGACTGCGGCGTAAGTAATTAATGTAAAATTTGTTTATATAAAGGATACGCATTGTTACATGGCAAGACGCGATAAATTTCCTTGGGATTTTATCGCTGAGATAATTCCCTTGGGAAATTGTCACTTATAAAGCCATGTGATTGGTTGATTTTCTAGAATAGAGCCACATCATTGGATACAAGTATGATGAGTGAAATAATCGCTGCAATTCGGTACTAGTACAATAGTTACTACAATTTATTTTGGTTGGCTATGAAATGCAACATCTGACCTTCTTATTGGCCCACTTTTGACAGATGACAGGTGAACTGAATAGTTCCAAAATACCGGGTGTCTTAAAATGAATTACATCTAGTATGCTTTGAATTTCCCATAATGCAATCCAAACCTTTACTTGAAATTGGCAATACTGTAAGTGTATGTCAAATTGGACGTTAGCAGGTTAGATTTTGCGTCAGTTTTGGCACAAACTGACGCAAAACATAACCTGATAACCCCGAATTTGACATAGACTTACAGTATTGCCAATTTCAAGTAAAATTTTAGATTGCATTATGGGAAATTCAAAGCATACTAGATGTAATTCATTTTAAGACACCCGGTAATATGATTTTGCTCCTATGTGTAAAGCGTAGTGTCCATATATATAATAGACTTGTCTGGGACGCTGTTTTGTGTGTCCGTGTCAGCAGCCAAACCGTAAGAGATAGAGAAAAAAGGTATTAAAGTTATATGTTTGGAATGGTCATGTCAGGTTCGGAACCGAATTTCAGTCACGTGACACTTCCGGTTTTCGAGAAAATAAAATATTTAAAAAAATATTATTGTTTTTATTTAATACGCGTTCTATTTAAAAAACGGTCTTTTTGTTTTATTAAATGAGACATTTGTCTCACTGGTTGCTAGTTTTATTCTAAATTAGTAACTATGTGCCTTCTAGCCTTATATTATCCTGATATAGTTACTTACTAGTTATGTTAGTTAACCAAAGAATCCTGCATTTACGGCCTTTAATAACGTGTTAGCCTGAAATTCATGCAAATTCACCGCAAAAATTTTACAATATTTTCTATTCAGTCTGAGAATGAATCTGTTTTTGTATATATTATGTTTTGTCTAATGTGATACTGTAATAGTCGAGATTGTATATCTTCCTATGAATTTTTGTCATCTCCAGAGGGTTCCATCTTGACGTTCGGTATTCCACTTTGATGCTTGAATATTTTTGGTTAATTACTTTAGATATTTTTGATTTAAAACAACTTTTCCACAGTCAGTGTCTGTATACATAATATGATTATTGATATGTCTGTATCTAATGGTAATTATTACCAAAAAAACCTGACTCTAGAACACATAAGTAATAATTTTGCTTATAATTGACTGTTATCGTAAACGACGAAATGATTTAAAATCCGATTTCTTAAAAGAAATTCAATAAACGGAATAAAGAAGTGCATGGATTAATAGAAATTTAATTCTGTATTATAAAATAGAGGTTTTCTCTAGATCGGCACGCGGCCCCGGCCAACTCAATACTGCCGGTGATTTTTTGGTTTCGAGGTGGATGAAAAGAATGGTAAATAGTGAATAGATGGGCTCCAGTACGCCGTTCTGCGGCAACACTAGATTTAACCTAACTAACAATCTAAACAAGCATAACTTGCCGCCTAGGGCCTCTCTCACATTTCTAACCTTAGAACACCAGAAGATCTACCAAGGTTTTTTATAAATTAAATGCCAAGCATGATACAAAGTACATATTAGAAACAATTAAATCGAAGCAAACTGTTTGAGGCTCTCGCGGTTACTCGAATTATTCTTCTTAACATAGAATTTCGGCTTAGACCGCGTCGTATTTGCAGATGAATACCCAGCATTTTCTGGCTTAATGTGCCTTGCACCTTGTGAAATCGAACAAGAACCCGCGCGATGGTCATGCTCTTTGGTGGCTCGTGTTGCTTGAGTATCTTGAGAACGAGGATTGTTAAGTGTTTCATAAATTTTGCCGCTTTGCTTGTAGTTGTGCGTTGTACTATGCGCATTTCAGCACTTCTTGGAGCGCGCCTGCCGTCTCCACTTACCCTCCGTCAGTCAACGAGACTGGACGCGAGCAGTCCACTCCTAGAAACGCTAATTCTTTGTTTAAATGTTCAAATGTTTGTGTGTTAATTTATTGCAAATAAATTACCTACTTTGCTTTCAACGAGTGTATAATTTAGTGAAGAATAAATCAATACAGTGCACTACAGTTCAATTCGAGCTAGCAACCAGACGTTTCCAAACATAGCGGAAAACTGAAAAGCTCCCCAACATTGGTCCTTCGAGCCGGATGGTCATTCGAACCGGATTAGTACGAGCCCGATTAGCAGACCAAATTGGTCGTCAAGGCAAGTACAACACGCAGTTTTAATCGTCCCTAACGAGGAAGGAAGAGAGCATATGTGGTGCTATCAACGTGGGAGCGAGAAAGCCAAACGCCGAGTCCACAACTTGCAGGTGTGCAGGCAGCTGCCGGCGCGGAAGCTCGACGGCAGTTCAAACCGCAATAACGAGAAAGGCGGCACACACCAATATCAATGTAAGCCTAATTTCCTTTCTTACGAATCCTATGCATGAATTTGGTTTTCTATCATCTGTGTCTGCATGTGCATAACTTGATCTGCGTATTATCGCATAAACAAATGGTTTATCAGTCATATAAACATTTTAATTGCGTAAAATGCCAAGTTGTTTCGCTTGTTCGCGAGTACAGTATCCCCTGCATTTTTCAAATTGCAGTCGAATTATTCACAAGTTAATCTCGCGTTGTATCAGGACCATTTTCGCGTCGTAGCGCCAAGTTAATTTCGCGTCGTTATCAAGGCTGTTTTTGCGTTGTAAACAAAATTCCGAGCCAGGGGCGTACGAAAGTTAGTTCTATCCGTTAAATTGTTTTAATTTCTTCAATTATGGATTCGCTTGTAAGAGCACGTGGCTCTATCAAAGGCAAGGTTACGTGTTTCGCAAATTACGTGCAATCTTTGCAAACAATTCACGATGAAGATCAATTCTTATCTAGCGCTCAGATTATTCAATTGCAAGAAAGATTGAATGATACAGTCACCTTGTTATCAGAATATTATGCGGTTCATGAACAAATTTTAGAAAACAGTAAGGATGCAGAACCTGAAATGCAGCATCAAGTAGAATTTGAAGATTCTTATTATTTTGCAATCTCACAAGCTAAATATTTGATTAATGAATACAACAAGCAGTCTGATGTTGCACCAGATCGTTCTGGATCTCCTAACGGTAGCGTGAGATCAGCGCATTCAAGCTGCAGCTCGCATTGCAATACTCGAGCTGTACGCCTTCCTACCATCTCCATTCCTAAATACTCAGGAAACGTGTCAGAGTGGTTGGAATTTCGTGAGATTTTTATTAGTTTAATTCATGAGAATCAAACGCTAACTAATATTCAAAAACTGCATTACTTAAAGGCTAGTTTACAGGGTGATGCAAGCCAAATTATAAAAAATTTAGAGTTTACTGCGAGTAATTATACTCTAGCTTGGGTTGCATTGTGTAATCGTTACAATTATCCAAAAATTCTGATTCATAACCACCTCAATGCTATTTTCGACCTTGAATCGTGCAGTAAGGAATCTGCAACTAAATTACGTACGATTAGCGATATGTTATTCAAACATTTTACAGCAATCAAATCATTAGCAACCGAAAGCGAGCTTCTAGATGTTGTTATCATTTATGTCGTTTCTAAAAAACTGGAGCCCACTACATTCCGTGAATGGGAGGTCCTTAGAAACCGGTCAAGTTCTGACCTGCCTAACCTTGACGAGTTCAAGGAATTTCTACAAAATACAGCAAATCTTCTAGAAACTCTAGAGGTAAAAAATATTAAGCTTGTGCCCGAAAAGTCTTCCAAGGTACCTTCGAAATCATTTGTGTCAGGTACCCCTTCGTGTTCATTTTGTAAAGGATCTCATCCCTTGTACAAATGCGATAAGTTTGTCAAGCTGTCTTCTCTTGACAGAAATTCAAAGGCAAAAGAGCTCCGTGTGTGCTTTAATTGCCTAACTCAGGGTCACCTTTCGAGCCGCTGTAGCTCCAAAAATACGTGTAGAAAGTGCAAATCAAGGCACAACACCCTTCTTCATGAGGACAAATCTCAAAATGCTTCTTCTAGTCAACCAGGATCTGCGGTGTCAGCAGAAACCCCTGTTGAACTAAATCAATCGATTTCGGCATTCTGTTCGAATGCTTTGCAGGTACTCTTACCTACGTCTACCGCTAAACTCATCGCTGATGATGGTACGCCTCATGTTGTGCGAATCCTGCTGGATTCCGGTTCCCAATCGAACTTCATACGTTCAGATTTGTGTAAAAGGTTGAAGCTTCCAATTCGCGAAGTCAACGTTACTGTTTCTGGCTTAAGTAAAGCTACTTCTCAAATCAAAGCTAGGTGTGATATCAAGCTGCAAGCCCCTCACACCTCATACAGTTTGGTCTATCCTGTCTTGTTCTCGATGAGATTACAGGTACAACCCCAAGTTTTCGTGTCCAGCGAAACAGTTTCAAGGTTCCTGATAACATCAAGTTATCAGATCTGTCCTACGACCAACCGGGCACCATCGACATTCTGATTGGTTCGCCCATTTTCTGGCAGCTCCTTTGTATTGGACAAATTGGTCTAGGCCCAAATCTTCCCATCCTCCAAAAAACTCGCTTTGGCTGGATTGTTTCTGGCCCCACAGGCCCCCCTTCTGCGTACCCTGTACATTGCAATCTTAGCACGATCGAGGATGCTTCTGACCCCATTGCTAGGTTTTGGCAACTCGAACATTACCCAGAGGAAAAGGTCCGCACAAATGAAGAGAACGCCTGTGAGGCACATTTCGTGCAAAATACTCAACGAGAAGCGAATGATCGATTCGTTGTCTCTATCCCTCTCAAGGAACCTGTAGAGGTATTGGGTGATTCATTGCAAATCGCTCAGAGAAGATTCTTATCATTAGAGAAGCGGTTACAAGCGAACCCTGACTTGTCCAATCGCTATTCGAATTTCATGAATGAATATTCTAAATTAGGTCATATGTCCGTTTCAAACCCTAATTTAAACGAGATATCCTATTATCTACCCCACCACGGAGCCTTAAAAGAGGAAAGCCAGACAACTAAACTCCGAGTTGTATTCAATGGTTCCCAAGCAACCACTTCCGGGCAATTTCTGAACAGTATTCAGATGGTTGGCCCAACCATGCAACAAGTTCACTTTCTCTGTTCCAAGGCCAAGGTAGCCCCTTTAAAGCCCTTGACAATTCCGAAGCTCGAGCTCTGCGGAGCTGTTCTTCTAAGTAAACTTTCCGTGCAAGTCATAAAGGCACTTGATTTGCCCATATCTAGAATTGGTTTGTGGACAGATTCCACAATAGTGCTAGGATGGTTGAAAACCAGTCCGAATCTTCTTAAAACTTTTGTGTGCAACAGAGTTGCAGATGTTCAGCAACTCACTTCTGATGCCAAGTGGAGGCATGTTCCTACCGCTTCGAATCCTGCTGATATTCTCACTAGGAGAATCCCTCCTTTAGTCTTAAAAGAATTAAGCTTTTGGTGGCATGGTCCCACCTGGCTAAGCGAAGGTGAGGCATCTTGGCCTACTTCCAAACATGTTCTTGCTGATCTTCCAGAATTCAAAAAAAAAGCTCAGAGTTTTTCTGTAACCTCGGTTGAACCATTTCCGTTCAATCAGTATTCAAGTTTGGCTCGATTACAACGAGTTACAGCTTATTGCTTTCGTTTTTACAACAATGCGCGGACCCCCAAAGCTGATCGCCTTTCTGGGCCCCTTTCTACAGATGAACTGCAAGCATCCCTTGTAAGGCTTGCAAAGGTTTCACAAAGCGAGTCATTTCCTGACGAATTTAAGCTGTTGTCACAGAACAAGCCTGTGAAACAATCTTCTGCTTTAATATCCTTGAATCCCTTTCTGGATTCCAAGGGACTGCTAAGAGTTGGTGGTAGGCTCCACAACTCTCAGTTACCTTTTGACAAGAAGTTTCCTCTAGTGATTTCTGGCAAACATCCATTCGCCAAACTCCTAGTCTCACATGAGCATCTTCGGCTTCTCCATGCCGGACCTCAAATGCTGTTAGCTAATCTCAGAGAACGATATTGGATTACCTCTGGCAGAAATATAGTCAAGCAAGTGGTTCATCAATGCTTACGGTGTTTTAGATTTTCTCCTAAGTTAACCGAACCCATAATGGGAGATCTGCCAGCCTCTCGTATTCAATCATCGCCTCCATTTCATACGACTGGTATCGATTATGGTGGACCGTTCATGATAAAGGATCGCAAAGGACGTGGTTCTAAACTAGTAGAGTCCTACCTTTGTCTATTCGTTTGTTTTGTCACAAAAGCAGTGCACCTTGAATTGGTGGCTGACCTTTCTACTGAAGCCTTCTTAATGGCTTTTCGCCGGTTTGTAGCTCGTCGAGGCAAACCGCTCCATGTCTGTTCAGACAATGGCACTACTTTTGTCGGCGCTAATTCCGAATTAATCGAATTAGGCAATTTTCTTGCGGAACAAGGCCTTTCTATTTCCGAATCAGTCGCGAACGACGGAGTAGCTTGGCATATTATACCCGCGCACAGTCCCCACTTTGGCGGATTGTGGGAGGCCGGAATTAAATCCTCCAAACATCACATACGGCGCGTTATAGGTAACGCTAGTCTAAATTACGATGAATTTAGCACTTTGCTAGCACAGGTGGAAGCGACCTTAAACTCCCGACCCCTGTCCCCTTTGTCCGCTGATCCAAACGACCTTCAGCCTTTGACTCCTGCTCATTTTCTGATCGGTCGTCCTTTGGTGTCACTGCCTGATCCCAACGTCACTGAGATAGCCTAGTCTCGGCTGTCTAGATTCCAAAGGATACAACAGCTCCACCAGAATGTATGGAAAAGATGGAGTAAGGAGTACATCTTAGAACTCCAACAGCGCACCAAATGGCGCACACACTCTTCGGACCTCCAGCCGGGTTCCATGGTCCTCATCAAGGATGACAACCTTTCCCCTCTGAAGTGGAGGTTAGGCCGGGTCACCGAGCTGCACCCTGGCCTTGACGGCGTTACGCGTGTGGCGTCAGTGAAAACTGTGTCAGGGATCGTAAAGCGATCCTTCGCCAAATTGTGCCCGCTACCTAGTGTTGTGAACTAGCACGTTAGCGTTTTGCGCAGTGTTTCGTAAAGCCCTTTGGCTTTCCATTGTTCGGGTTTTCTTGTATTACCTTAAGATCTATGTATTATTATGCTTCGTACATGTCTTACTCTAGCTGTTACATGTCAAATTTGTACTGTTGTTATTTGAAAGGCTACCCTTTCCAAGTCGGGCGGTATGTTAAGTGTTTCATAAATTTTGCCGCTTCGCTTGTAGTTGTGCGTTGTACTATGCGCATTTCAGCAGTTCTTGGAGCGCGCCTGCCGTCTCCACTTACCCTCCGTCAGTCAACGAGACTGGACGCGAGTAGTCCACTCCTAGAAACGCTAATTCTTTGTTTAAATGTTCAAATGTTTGTGTGTTAATTTATTGCAAATAAATTACCTACTTTGCTTTCAACGAGTGTATAATTTAGTGAAGAATAAATCAATACAGTCCACTACAGTTCAATTCGAGCTAGCAACCAGACGTTTCCAAACATAGCGGAAAACTGGGAAGCTCCCCAACAAGGATACTTAGGCAGATTTGACCGTTTTGCTCTTTCTGGATCCATATCCACTAACGTTTCGCAAGACCTTGCAGCTTGCATCATCAGAGTGAAAGTCGCACTAAAAACCCAAGGTCGGAGTGAGCTATTTATAGTCTTCCGTGACAGACGCGCGGAGTGGCGTAACGCTGGTTGGTCGTCCGAGTGCAAAGTAATCCGTGGGGCGTGGCCGTATGACGCACAGTGGTTGTAATGCTTTAGATCTTGTATCACAGGGCTCCACGTTTTTTCTATGGCTTCACGAATAACTCGAGCGAAGTAGTGAAGTATTCTGGCAAGTACTCTGGCGTGCTCAAATTCTAAAGTGTGCCCATTTGTAGACGTTTGCCCAGCTACGGCTGATTTTGTGATGCGTTTGTGTTTGCAATCGCCTTTATGTTCTTGAAGTCTTAGATCAACTGAACGACCAGTCTGTCCAATGTAACTCGAGCCGCAGGAACAAGGAATGCGATACACGCCAGCGGTTTTCAAACTTGGAATATTGTCTTTTACCGATCTGCAGCCGTTACCCAAAGTTTCCTTGCTCGTGAACACAGTTTTGATGTTGCATCGTTGCAGAACACGTTTTATTTTATCAGTCGAGCCTTTAACGTTAGGTAGAAATGCTAAGCCTTCCAGAGGTGGGGATTCTTCTTTAGCTTTTTGTGTCATAATCTTGTCTAGTGCTTTTCGTATGGCGTTGTGTATCCGTTCTTTTGTAAAGACTCAAAAAGATGTAGCTTTTCTCTCTCTCGATTTTCCTCATCTGAGATACGAACGGCTCTTGTCGCCAAAGTCTGGAGAACTGTTGCTTTTTGCATTGGATGATGGCGTGAGTCAGCATTTATATATCTTTCCGTGTGTGTTTTCTTTCTATAGACTGCATGTCCTAAACTGCCATCTGATTTACGTTTTACCAGGACGTCTAGAAACGGAATACTGCAATTTTTCTCTACATCCATTGTGAATTGTATGTTGGGATGTACAGAATTCAGGTGTTTTAGAAACAGATTCAATGTCTGGCGTCCATGTGACCAGATGACAAAGGTATCATCTACATATCTCAACCAGCAAGTCGGTTTTACCTGGGCTTGTTTGAGAGCCTTGGTTTCAAAAGCCTCCGTGTACATATTTGCGATAACAGGTAATAACGGTGAACCCATAGCCGCTCTTTCGATTTGTTCGTATATTTTATTGTTCCAACTGAAGTAAGTGTTTTCAGGCAAATTTCGACAAATTCAACTTGGTCTGTAGGCAAGAGCTCTTTGAGCATTACTAGCCCCTCACCAACCGGCACTATCGTGAAGAGTGATACTACGTCAAAGCTGACTAAGAGATCATCTTTGTTTAACTTTTTGTTCTTTAGTTTGTGGACAAAATCTGCTCAATCCTTGACAAAGGAGTCTATTTTACCAGTTAGAGGCTGTAGTATACTGGTTAAATGTCTTGCCAAAGCATGTATAGGAGAATTGATCGCGCTGACAATTGGTCTCAACGGCACGCCCTCCTTATGTAACTTAGGTAGACCATACATGCGAGGAGTTATTGCATTTCTAGGAATCAATCGGTGCTTTAAAGTGGGATCGATACTATCGGAGCATTTTATGGCAGAGGTTATCTTTGTTTTGAGAGAGGTAGTGGGATTGCCGTTTAGACTTTTGTAAGCTGTATCAGATAGTAAGACTTCCATCTTCGTATTATAATCTTCAGTGTTCATTACAACAGTAGCATTTCCTTTGTCAGCTTTGAGAACGACAATACTTTTGTTCTTCTTTAATGCTTTAGCTACCTCTCTCTCTCTGCTTTGTTGATGTTGGAGCGGGGCGGTTTCGCTCTTCTTAAAATATAAGACACATCCTATCGGATGATTTCTGCATCTTTTCTGGGAAGTTTTTGGATTGCTGCTTCCACTCCACATATTATCTCCTCCACAGGTATTTGTTTAGGGGCTACGGCGAAGTTAAAACCTTTCTTTAGTAAGGATGTGGTCTGTTTATCCAGTTGTATGTTGCTAAGGTTTACGATTACTTTGTCCGTAGCCAATTGTTTCGAAGAGTGCTTAGGCGCTAGCTTATCATATTTGGCAGATTGTTTAGCTGTTGCTTGTTCCCGTGTATTGCGTGCTTGTCTCGTAGTGATAGTGTCGATTTTCTCCCACAATGTTGGCTCCAGCGTGTTCGCCAGTTTTATGTGTAGGGTGTACAGCCTTGATCCTGTGCTATCTAATTCTTGCCTAACTCTTTGTATTTCGGATCTTAATAATCCCAGACTGGCATTGTTGAGAATTCTGTTGTTATGATGATTTCTTAGATGGTGTTTAATGGGGACACAGTTAGGTAAGACCTTGCTGTCACGCCAACGTTTTAGAAAAACTGGGTCCGCTAATAATTTCGCCTTCTTTTGCCTTAGTTGGTCTAATGTTCTGGTTTGGTTGTGAACTTCCTCGCCGTAGAGGCGTGTTATATACTGTTTGAGGTTTTCGCGGTTACTCGAAGAGAAGGCGAAATTATTAACGGACCACAAATTTAATAAAAAACAAGCTATCGGAACGTATTCAAAACAGGGACGGGCAACAAGGATTCCGAAGGAACAGGTCGACAACTGATGCAATATTCATCATTCGACAATTGAAAGAAAAAGCTATCGAGTACGATAAACCCATCTATGTCTGCTTCATTGATTTGGCAATGAGTTTCGACAAAGTCCAACTTAATGATGTGATCGATATACTAAACGAACAACATGTACCACCAGAAATCATAAGAATAATACACAAAACTTAATACTAACAACACGACGGTGATCAGGGTAAACAATCAGACAACTGGAGATATACCAACTTCAGGCGGTATTAGACAAGGTGACAGTCTTAGTCCATTTTTATTCAATCTAATAATGGACAACATAATTGCAGAAGTCGTCTCTCTACATTTGGGCTACAGACTACAAAACAAAATCATCAACATGGTCTGTTATGCTGACGATGCGACGATTGTAGCAGAAACCGAAGATGATCTACAGAGACAAGTATATCGTTTTTATCAAACAGTTCCAAAGTTCAACATGCATTTATCAGTAGACAAAACGGAATGGATGACTTTCTCCAAAGATCCTGTACGATGCAAAATCGCTGTGGATGGCAATATTATCCAACAAATTATGCAGTTCAAGTATCTAGGAGTGGACATATCAAGCACGCACAATCCAGCCCAAGAACTAAAGGCACAAATAAATAAAGCCGCAGTAATATCCGGACGTCTTAGAGATACTGTATGGAACAACAAATATATGCGAACCGACAGTAAAGTGCGAATATATAAAACATGCGTTCGACCGATACTTACGTACGGAATCGAAACAAGAGCAGACACGAACAAAACCAAAAGCATTACAAGAACATCAGAAATGAAAACACTGAGAATGATAGTAGGGAAAACTCTTAGAGATCGAGTCAGGAATGATGAAATAAGAAGGATATGCGAAGTAGACGATGTAGTCAGATGGGACAGACAGAGAAGGCGCTACTGGTACGATCACGTGAAACGCAAGGAGAATGACAGACTGGTCCGCACAGCCTTCGAAGGGAAACCAACAACTCGTCGACCACCGGGAAGACCCCCGAAGAGATGGAAGGACAGCTGGCAGTCTACATCTCAAGAGCAATAAATGATTGTATCTAAGGAAAATAAACAGACCTGAGGTCTAATTAAAGTAGAAGAAGAAGAAGAAGATGTATGGTCTACCTAAGATACATAAGGAGGGCGTGCCGTTGAGACCAATTGTCAGCGCGATCAATTTTCCTATACACGCTTTGGCAAGACATTTAACTAGTATACTACAGCCTCTAACTGGTAAAACAGACTCCTTTGTCAAGGATTCAGCAGATTTTGTCCACAAACTAAAGAACATAAAGTTAACAAAGATGATCTCTTAGTCAGCTTTGACGTAGTATCACTCTTCACGAAAGTGCGGTTGATGAGGTGCTAGTAATGCTCAAAGATCTCTTGCCTGAAAAACACTTACTTCAGTTGGAACAATAAAATATACGAACAAGTCGAAGGAGCGGCTATGGGTTCACCGTTATCACCTGTTATAGCAAATATCTACACGGAGGTTTTTGATCAGATCAGATGGCAGTTTAGGACATGCAGTCTATAGAAAGAAAACACACACGGACAGATATCTAAATGCGGACTCACACCATCATCCAATGAAAAAGGCAACAGTTCTCCAGACTTTGGCGAAAAGAGCCGTTCGTATCTCAGATGAGGAAAATCTAGAAAGAGAAAAGCTCTGTTTGACTCTTTACAAAAGAACGGATACACAACTACCGCCATACGAAAAGCACTAGACAAGACTATGACACAAGAAGCTAAAGAAAAATCCCCACCTCTGAAAGGTTTAGCATTTCTACCTTACGTTAAAGGCTCGGCTGATAAGATAGAACGTGTTCTGCAACGATGCAACATCAAAACTGTTTTCACGAGCAAGGAGACTTTGGGTAACGGCTTCAGATCGGTAAAAGACAAGATTCCAAGTTTAAAAACCGTTGGCGCGTATCGCATTCCTTGTTCTTGCGGCTCGAGTTACATTGGACAGACTGGTCGTTCAGTTGATCTAAGACTTCAAGAACATAAAGGCGATTGCAAACACACAAGCATCACAAAATCAGCCGTAGCTGAGCATACGTTTACAAATGGACACACTTAGAATTTGAGCACGCCAGAGTACTTGCCAGAATACCTCACTACTTCCCGCGAGTGATACGTAAAGCCATAGAAATAGAAAAACATGCAAATAATATTAACAGGGAAGATGGCTTTAAGCTTAGTAAAACGTAGACCCCTGTGATACACGATCTAAAGCATTACAACCGCTGTGCGTCATATGGCCACGCCCCACGGATTACGTTGCACTCGGACGACCAATCAGCGTTACGCCACTCCGCGCGCCTGTCACGGAAGACTATAAATAGCTCACTCCGACCTTCGGTTCTTACTGCGACTTTCACTATGATGATGCAAGCTGCAAGGTCTTGCAAAACGTTAGTGAATATGGATGCACAAACAGCAAAACCGTCAAATCTGCCTAGGTATCCTCGTTCTCAAGATACTCAAACAACACGAGCCACCAAAGAGCATGACCAGCGCTCGGGTTTTTGCTCGACTTCACAAGGTGCGAGGCACATTAAGCCAGAAAATTCTGGTTGTTCATCTACAAATACGACGCGGTCTAAGCCGAAGTTCTATGTTAAGAAGAATAAATCGAAGCAGATATAAATAATTTACATTGAAATTGACATTACATAAAATTAATAAGAATGTTGGGTACATTCAAAGCAGCCTCAGAAATTACATTATTATTGTATAAATAAGTAATTATCAAAATAGGGCGCTTGGAGTCGATACAGCGAAGTTTATAATGTAAGGCCTCACAATACGTGGTGCACTTACAAACAAGGTAAGATTATCTCTTTAAAACAACCCTTCAATAATCACCAAGTGGTGCGCTTAATAGTGAATTTATACGAGCCCAGAATCATATCATTTGGCCCAGATACGTAACGCTCTTATATTTGCTGGTGTAATATTTGAAGTTAGTTCCAAATTTAGCTTTTCTGCTATGGATCCTGTTGTTTTATAGTTTCACAATACTTTATTTTATTTTTACTTACAGTTTTAGTTTATTTTACAACGTTCCGATCATACCCAAATGTTGTACAATACATACCAGTTAATGTGATGTTTGGAACAAAGCGAACTCATTTTCTTATATGGAAATAAACAAGCAGGAATATTTTATATTTTTATTTCAGACCTTAAGCTTGCTCAATATCTTTCTCTCAGCTCAGAAAGAAAATTATACAGTAAATTACATAATCATTCAATTTTTCTGGATAGTGTGCTAAACATATCCACCTTCCCCTAGTATTTGCGCCTTTAGTTTCCAGTAAATTGCTTTTGATATACCTATACAATTTTATAATCTCACAGGTGATGTATGTGAGTATTCTTGTTAACAATTTTCTATAAGATCACTGAACAGAATAATAATTATCCTTGAGTTGGAAATTGTCTGAGCTTTAGTTTTAACATTTAACCTAACTACATCTAGCTAGAACTGGTATAACTATAACAATATTTAATATTTCTGGGTTCTAAGCTGATGTTAGACCAACCAGATTGTATACGAATACTAATAAGTAAAACATGAAAGCAGCAACGCAAAAGAACAGCAGCGTCTTATGAATTTCGTTCTGTTTTCCCTTGAGAAATATCCTCTAAGGTGTAATATATTTCACCCGCAAAAATCGCAATTTTCTTGTGAATTAGTTATGTACACAAATTTCTAGTTCTTACATTATGTAACAGAACTGACGATGTCCTACAATAATCTGTGGAGGCTTCTTTTAGGGAAAATGGGTAGTCACGTGGCAACACAGTAATTAGTACATCATAAAAGGACTAAGACAAGTAGCACAAAAGCCAACATTTGCTAAATATTCATGTTTTTATATTTATAAATTTGTTCATTCATATATATCAACTACAATATCAGCTTGTGCTTGCTCAGTTACGAGTGTAAAATATGTAATAGTAATTTATTGTTTGTTTTCGTCTCGGCTCCATGTGTGATGTACGTGGAGAATCTGAAAGTTTTAATAAGTTGTTTTACAAACCTTTACAAAGAAATTCGGAGCAACTTGAATAACAGCCTCTCCTGGATTTCAAACTAATGAAATTGGGCTACGGAAAACTTTCTCCCCCAAAATATGGCCAGCAGTCACACCGCCATTATCAACAGTCCATTCAGCTCCAATCGTTCGTTTTTTAATTAAATTTCCTTGTATAATATAGTTAAAATGATACTTTGAAATACATTTGATGAGGCTAACATCAATTTAAGGTTATTTTTGATTTGAATGTGAGAACGAATATTCAGCTGAGATTTCGTTTGAACCACAAATGGCGCAGCATGAGATATTACAGAGCTGGTTGCAATTTTAGTTTCGCCACAACGGAGTAATTTATCTTTCAAGATCTTATAGAAAGAATTATTACTTAATCTCGATATCTCGTTCCTGCAATGATGAGTTTTCCAAGCAGAATCATTCATTGGTCGTGGTGAAGTAGTTTATGGCATCCAAAACCCATCAAGTGTATGTTATACGTTACCGACTTTCTCAAATACCATCAGAAAATTTTATCTACTTTAATAATGGCTCTCCTTCTTGTTAGATTTCTCTTATTTTAAATAACAATAGAGCAATACAAGAGCATTGCGGGTATAAATAGTATCCAATATTTCTTGTTTTCTGGGTAGAAAATAAACTTTTTTAAACCTATTGTACGCTCTAACCAAACTAGAAGAATTCTGCACTCGTCGGGGTTGTAAGCCTATTATCGCAACAGTTTCTGGGATTAGGGAGCAACGCTTTCAAGAAGTACAAGGCTTTTACATTAATGAGCGTCTGTTATCAGCGTTACAATTTCAGGGTTGCAATCTCACCGATGAACATCGCCGAACCAATCTTCTTAATTTATGTCTAATTAATACAAACGGGGAAAGCATAGTTGGGGAATCTACTTTTTGCAATCACGCTAGCCTGTTGGATTCCTAAACCCTGCTTTGTGTAAATTGGTAGAACTAGAATGAATAGCTACCCGCTCTTTACAAGGGACTTGTGTTAAGTTTTGGTTCTCAGTGTTTACAATAATGACTGCTATATGAGCGTCTCCAATAGATACAATTTTCATATAATATAAGCTTGAATGCCTTAAGCCGAAACAAAATGTTTCCTACTATGCCAAACAAATTATAATCAGTCAGTTGCAATATACAGCTGACGTTGCGACAGGATTTTTCTGTTTTGCAAATGCGACTGCGATACTATATAATTATACCGTATGTCCACGGATGGCCTTACAAGAGTGATTTTTTAATTTTCCTATTCTCATAGAAAAGTCATTATTTATAAGAGTTTGTGCTTCTTATAAAAACCATAGTGCCAGGGATATTTTTTAAATTTGATGCACTGGGTGTTTATAACTTAAGAAAATATGAAAATTTCTAAAGAGAGAATTGCCTTTAATTGTGATTTTAGAGGGAAATGTTATAAAAAAGATTATTTATTATAATATAATAAGTCTAAATACAGAATGTCAGCTTCATATTAGCAAAAAAATAAATTTAGTAATTAACTTTAGTAAAAAAGAGTATTCTTGATAATATTATATTATGGTACTAGTGTATAACTACGCCTTTAAAGCACGTGCGACGAGTTTAAGAGCACGACGCAAAGCGCAGTACTTTTAACGTCACTAGTATTTTATTAGCACTTATACACGTGTATCATAAGCTATTTTTTCTACGATCGTAACAGAAATATAAAAACTTAGTTCGGTGACACTGTTTCCGTCACATTGTGTTAGATATTCTAGGTTATGTTTACATTCCAATTTATGGCAAAGCGTGTTGTAATATAGTATTAAAACACGCCACCAATGGCAACGTGCAAAAAATAAATTTAGAGTGTTCCAAACGTCACTTTTGACAGTAGAAACTGTGCAAAACTTCTCATTTTGACACGATCGTAGAAAAAAGTATTTGCTTACTCTAAAATCTCTTATGGTTTACATGTATTCACTTGTTTCAAAAAAGAATTGCAAAATTAGAATTTTTTTAGTTACACAACAAATAAAACTGCAAACGAAAGCATTATTATTCATTTAATTCTCCATCTTGTTCAACACACAATCCTATTCTGCAATTTGCTCAATTTCTTATATCTGTTTCGTATTTCCTTCAATTGTTATTCATCCCACAGCTTCGCTTTTTCGTTCTTTCAAAATATCTGCGTTAGCCTGTAAACTGCTTTTATAAACAATTTGCTTCAAACGGCCGTAGAGGTAAACATCTGGAATTGTCAGATTAGCGCTTCTTGGTGGCCATAAAACTGGACCAATTCAACCCATCCACTGATTACCAAATTTGTTATTTCGGTAAATAACAATTCGCGAATAATGGGCCAGACAACCATCTTGTTAAAATAACATGCAAGCCGATAATATTAACATGCAATTTACCTCATCTATCAGTAAATCGTGTAGCATATCCAAATACGTGTTTTGATAGCACACCACACCTTAACTTTCAAATTATTAGTGATGGTTTGCAATTTGAAAATGTGGATTATTTTCGCTCGATAATCTTGCATGTTGAGACGAAACTGTTCCATTACGATGGCGCATTTTTATGTAATTTTCTTAACCATCAAACAAAAAAGTGGCGATCTCAAAACAATTGCTGTCACTTTTAGAAGAACACGTGAACATCGCTAGTAATAAAGTTCCTGGCAAAAGTGGTACAAAAGTAATTCATGAAAGAATGGTTGGTCTATTTCGATGGGGCAGAGAATCAGTTAACGATGACTCAAAGTCTGAACGACCCGTGGAAGCTTGAACTGAAAACATTGTACGAAAAGTCGAAAATTTGGAAGTGCAAGATCGGCGTGTAAAGATCTCCTTCATTGCCTATGAAGTCCGTATATCTAAAACAAGTGTCCTGATAATATTGTACGATTTGGGTATGAAGAAGGTGTTTGCACCGGGCATTCCCAGATTGCTTACACCTCAAGAAAAACTGTACAGAAAGCAAGTTCCTCAAGAAAATTTGGCTGAGTTGAAGAGAGACAAACATGTATTTTTTTGAGTTATCACCGAGGATGAGACTTGGGTATATTAGTGAAATCCTCCTACTAAACAAAAATCCATGCAGAGGGTTCATAAGAATTCTTCACCACAAAAAAAGCCAAAACACAATTTTCTGGAAAAAATAACTGATGGCAACGGTTTTCTTGGATGCTGAATGAGTCTTGCTTACTGAATAAATGCAGAGGTCTAGGAAAATGCAATAATAAAATAAAAACTGCTCTGGCGAAAAAACGTCCACATTCATATCCACGAAAAACTTGTTGCTGCACGACAATTGTCATGTTAGTACGGCAAACCAAATTTAGGAAATAATAAATTACTGTGGGTTTATAGAGTTAAGGTATACACCTTATAGTCCCGACCTAGCTCTGTCAGACTTTCCATTATTCAAAAATTTAAAAAAAGCGGATAGCGTTTTGTTTCTGTTGAAGAACTCAAAAAAACGGTTGAAGAATATTTTGCAGGGATACTAATAGATTTTTTTCTGAGGGTATGGGACAATTGGGATAATGATGGAATAAGTGTATTAGTGTTGAAGAGAGTTAAGTAGAAAAATAAAAGATTGTTATTGTGAAATGTATTGTTTTAGATCAGGGGTCGGCAACCTGCGGCCCGCGGGCCGCATGCGGCCCTTTGCAACTTTTTGCGCGGCCCGCCAAAGCACCAATATAACTTTAGGAAAAATCGACAAACTTAGAGCGTAAGCGTGCCGAAATGTGGCCGGTGACAAAAATGCGCGACAAACAGAAGCATAGTGGGAAACCTATTTTACTGCGCAAGTTTAATCCCCACTCCCCAGCGAATACGAGGTCTCGCTTAGCAAGTGTAGCATTCTTTCTAGTGATGGGCATAATCGGATGATTTCAATAATCGGAATGTTCCATTTCGGAATGTTTATAAAATCGGAATATCATCCGATTATTTTACATTCCGTAAATGCAAGCAAGGGAAAACGAGCGAAATAACAACAAGCGGAAGGAAGATGAAGTTCGTGCAAATTTACGATGAGAGCACTCGTCGTCGCGCCGTAAGCCCTTATCTGCGTTGGCATCTATTGTTTGGGTTTGTAGGACGGTCAGTAATAGCTATTTACGTTATTAGACCGGTAGCAACATTTTTATGGCCGCGCCAACACTTTACAGGTCGAACCGTAGGGCGAGACCTGTATGTTTGGCAAGGCCATAAGAATTCTACCGGTCGTGTATCGTATAAGATTTTTTAGGATACTGCATTGGTAACTAGCGTATGTAGACGTTAGTTAGCAATGCAGTATCCTAAAAAACAATTTATGAGTTTGAGTCGCACAGTGGGATATGAGGAAATAAAATATTTTTTCAAATTATTACAGTAGTTACGTTAATAGACTTTCGGAAAATGGTAGTGATATTTTAAAGTTTAATAGCACATAAAGTACATAATAGATAGTATAAAACAATACTTGAATTTGAAGTCTGTAGGTGTACTATCTAATAATTAATCTACGAAATACCACTGCCATTAGTGCCATTCACGTATCATACACGTCATGTCGACGAGTCGCGCCGTGTGCGCACACGGCGCGACTCGTCGACATTCGCCAACCAGCATATAGCAGTCAAGTGAGTCAATACAACGTTCCGTATTCCGTTCAGTTCAAATTGCATCTCGTTTTCTCATTTTGTGTACCGAATAGTAAAATAATCGAATTCCGAAAGTCCGAATTTTGTGCACCGAACAGTAAAATAATCGAATTCCGAAAAGTTCCGAAATAATAGGAACCTTCCGACTTTTTGAACAATCGGAAACTTTCCGATTATTCATTCCGGATAGGCTTATCACTAATTCTTTCATTTCGCCAGTTTGCTACTGTATGTTTATATGTGCGTTCATGTTGACAACCGTATGACGTTTCACTACAATATTTTATATTTTTTATATTTATATATTTTATATTTACATATTTATACATATTTAATTGGAATTGTATATTCTTTTTTTCCCTTTTAAGAATTGTAAAATTTTTGTTCTCTAACATTGTTATTATAGCATGTCAATAAAAAATAAATTTTTTCAATATTTATTTTTAATAATATTTATACTCGTATATGATATAAAAGCACTATTTAAGTTACATTTGAATGTGCGGCCCGCATAAAAAAAAAATTTTTAAATGGCCCGCCGTCCGAAAAAGGTTGCCGACCCCTGTTTTAGATGGCTAGGTAGATAACATAAAAATACGCCCTCGTAGTAAGAGATGTGACTTGATTGGAAAACATAATATTTTGGTAATAGCAATTTGCGTAACAAGTCCGGAAAGACCATGTTTACAGGATGTTTAGGTAAATTTCAGATCGAAACCGAAAGCGAGGTCTGAAAGGATAAAAGTCCTGTAAAGGGCGTTTCCGTTACATTTTTAGGCACTTGCAATTATTCTTAATTTTACATAAATAATGGAACTTTACAATAACAACAACCATTATACCTTGCGATATTTGTAGTTGATTTTCTTAGTAACGACAGTCAAGAAATATTGCAAACCAATCAAAATGTTAGTTTTCCAAACTAGGCCCGTAAAGAACATTTTTCCAAGATAGTCCTGTACATAAATACTTCCCGGCTTAAAAATTGTACAGGAATGCATGATTGTTACGACGGGTGTCTAAAAAAGTATTGATTTTCCCTATGTTATCCCATCCGCAGACCAACATCTCAACGATTTTCAAAGCCTACTCCCACTAAAGCTTCATGTAGCAGGCTTAGAACTATAAAATTATCAAGGGTAATACCACAAAATGTGAAAACTTTTTGAGAATTTTTTTCGTTCACATGCAAATTATTGCGTTTAAATTTCTCGAAACCAAAAATTCGTTAAAAATTTGAGCAGTTTTTGTTGAAAGAAATTTGCAATAATTTGCATGTTGACGAACAAAATTTTCTTAAAAAATGTTGCCTTGAGCGGTATTTGGAAAGATTATTCAACAATATGGGTAGATGACTTTTACCGTGTTTGACAGCACATATTTTTAACGTTTTCCACTATTAATTCAATACTGGAGCTTCCAACACGATTATTATGAGTTGTTAGACCGACGCTGATTTGCAAACTTCACTTTAACGTTTTGGTGAAATATCAGTCAAAGGCTACTCACTAAATTGAAATAACTGAAACCAATCGTGATCGCTTGAAAACACTGCGACATTAGGTGTTTTCAAAGACAGTCAATTTTGATTGGCCGTTTCTGACAAATTGAACAATTTTTATTGGTTCGTTCATTGTAGTGTTGAATAATCAAGGGTAATACCACAAAAGGTGAAAATTTTTTGAGATTGTTTTTCGTTCACATGCAAATTATTGTTTTTAATTTCGCTAACCCAAAACTGCGTTAAAAATTCCGGGAGACCGCAGGTCGAGTGGAATTTGAGCAGTTTTTGTTCGAGAAATTTGCAATAATTTGCATGTTAAAGAAAAAAATTCTCACATATAATCTCATAAGAGCATTAACTCTTTCCGGAAATTTTTTTGAGTGCGTTCCAACAACGTCGTATCAATTTGCCTAAGCGGGACGCGAGGGCAAATTAGGACGTTGTTGGAATGCACGAAAATAATTTCCGGATATGAATTAATGCTCGAATGCAGATTCGGTAAGAATATCGTAACGCCACAAACCCTCACAGTTAGGTTGGTCTACCTACAAAAAATTTACAAGAAATTTTTTTATTGTCTTGGTTACGGCTCGTGAACTAATTTTTCTATTGGTCATTAATGAATGTCGTACGATTTTATTAAAAAAATTTACCTTCAGTGGCATTTAGAAAGATTATACAACAATATGGGTATATGACTTTTACCGTGTTCGACAGCACACATTTTTAAGGTTTTCCACTATTAATTCAATACTGGAGCTTCTAACACAATTATTATGAGTTTTTAGAACGACGCCGATTTGAAAACTTCAGTTTTGGCTAAATGTCAGTCAAAGGCTACTCACTAAATTGAAATCATTGAAACCAATCGGGCTCACGTGAAAACACTGCGACATTAGGTGTTTTCAAGGACAGTCAATTTTGATTGGCCGTTTCTGACAAATTGAACAATTTTCATTGGTTCCTTCATTATAGTGTTGAATTATCAGTAATAATACCACGCGATGGCTATGAATTATCAAAAATACTTTTGCTTTCTCACGAAACGGGTTGCTTAGAAACACCTCCAGCCGAAGGCGAGTGGTGTTTCTAATAAGCAACCCGTTGAGTTTGTAAGCAAAAGTGTTTGATAATTCTGAGTCGTCGAGTGCGTATTCGATTAGATTATACCATGAACATGAATAAGGGAATTACCCTAATAATGTATTTATTGCGTATATTCAAACCTTGTTGGAAAGGGTATGACATTGACAGCTGACAGCTCAAAATTGAAAACACCAAAACGATAACACCACGGTGTTTTCATTTATTAATACATGGTCTGTATAGGGATCTTAGGCATTGTGAATGGTATAATCAACACAATCTCTCTGCAGTGACTAGTTTCTTTATACGAAGCATTGAAAGAAAATTATATTTGACAACACTGTTAGGTTAGGTTTGCTTAATTAATGTACTTAAGAAGGCCAGGAAACTGTCTAAAATAATTATTAAATTGTAAATCTTAAAATTACACAAATGTTACTTTTGAATTTTTAAAGTAGATGAACGCTTCATTAAAATGTTGATATCTTTTTTATGTTAATATTGAAATTATTTACCTAATAACAGCTTCATGATACAATTCAAGTTCACAGAAATAAACTGCACCCATTAAATTTAAAATACAGATATTGAAACGCTGCATAACTCAGTTAGGACACATATCTTCTATTACTTATTTTAGAAAATGTAAAAAAAAGTATTGTGAACTACACTCACAACGGCCTTTCCAAACTTCTTACTTCTCAAGTAGCCTATCTCGCAACGTATTCAATACAACTTTCTTATTTTCAACTTGTTGCCTTGTTACCCTTTCTAAGGTAAGTATGTAAGTTGTACTTTAGTTTGAGTTTATAATAATTTTGATGGTTTTGAAACAAAAATAGACGAAGTCGGTTTCATGCGACTATTGCTTGCCTGCAATCAATTTTCCAGAACACTGATCGAACACTACATGAATATTTAATACGTACTTTCTAAATTGTTAAATTTGTTTACCTTCAGTGTTTGTTTACCCGCTGCCATTTTAGCTGAAGCCGATGTTTGTGTAAAACCATGATGTTGGCATAAATACTAAACTAACATATTATTACTCACTCTATTCAAACGCACTTGCTACCCCTTCACTCATAAATGAATAACGAGACTGACCTTTAATCTGCTATGTACTGAAAGTGCAAATTAAAGAGTTTATTGCATATTCATCATAATTACTGTCGAGAGTATACATTTCAGATCAAAACTTTGCAATAACCAATAAGGGTAGCCCTCGGTAAAGCTTTTGAAAACTTACTGACAGAAAGCACTTTAACTTATCAACTGCAAGGAATAATAAGATGTTACTTAATTTTTTGCTTCTCAAAATTAATTAAATTACTAGCGAACTACAACTTTTAGATGCAGACGAACATACGTTGCAGCTTTTAGCGTAAACATGTTTTGCCCCTTTAATGGATTTAATGGAACTGCCGTCTTGCTTTACTATTCCAAGCGTTAACATTTCCTACTATTCACCCACGCTCACTGTGGCGTGGGCAACGCTTTACAGAATTCTCTTCAGAAGGGTTAATTTGATAAGCTGCCATGTGCAAGTAGGTGTGGAAATGGGTGAAAGTTTAGGATGAGCAAAAAATCAATTTATCTAATTCCTATAGGAAAACTACGTATGTGATAGATACCCTATTACTTCTGAATACTTTCTGTTAATGTTTTGTGTTTTCCTACTGTTGGAGTTTTCAGATACCTCATTGCTTGATTAACTTTGCAAAATTTGATTAAAGTCGAATAAACTTACAGGAAATTGTTGGAGATAATTACAGACCAAACCCTTGTTTCATATTCGAGCCAGGTCAGATTTTTCCAGGACTAACACGCTAGGCTTGCCGAAATGAGTTGCAGCTAAGCATCAAATATTAACTATATATTATGAGTGATGTAGTATAATTTACATTTATACAAAGCGGGTTTTCATTTTGATTAGATGGAGAAAACAAACATTGCGCTATGAAGTCCTTGTAGTGAAAGTTAAAAGAAACTCATATTGTTTTTGTACATACCGGGTTTATAATAAGATTCGAAACGTACCACATATCGTTAAACTACGAGTTTTCTCAGCATTAAACTTTTCCGTGTTCCTTAAACTAGCCTGTTACTTCTATTGGGTACTTTAGTTATGAAGCTGTTGCAGATTATTTTCTTTTGTGTGTTGAGACTATCTAAAAGTGTTTTAAATAGAATGGTCTGTTCATTTTTAAACATTTGGGAAGAAGGTAATCAATTTAGATAGGCGTATTCAGGTTTAGTATACATAATACAAGTGTTCAGATGTCCAACTTATTTTTAAAATAAGGAAATGGTTTTGCAATGCCTTTCTCAAAAACAAGTGAGTCAGGTGTTTCACTTGAAAACATGCAAAACAGTTACTGAAAAAGACTATGCCATTTCAATTGCAGCGAAGGGCACAAGGTGGTAACTGCACCTCTAGATACTCCGAAGATGGAATTAAAAATCCTTCACAACTCGACCACGTGCTTCGAAAAACAGTAGAAATAGCAGTCGGTCAGAATGGATTCGTGCTACCAAGTGGTAGGGTTTGTTTTAGCGTGAGAAGTGCATCTCAGCAGATGCTGAACATCAACGCTTCTACGGCATTCACAGGTTATTAAAAATGGAAAATATCGATGTTACTTGAAAAACGGGTTAAAATTAAATCCAAAAAAATCTCAGACCAGGTAAAGGTAGAACAGTCCAGTACCTAAAATTTTGTGCGATGGGTGTGGGTGGTTTTATTTTCAAAATACATGGAAATTATGATTCAAACAGCTGGGTGCAGCAGTTCACCAAAGCATAAGGCCAAAACTGCACCTGATTACTGGCGCTATTTGGAATAAATGTGTTTACCAAATGTCAACAAAAAGGGCCCCAGAAAATACAGCATCAGCAGTAAAGTAATCATATAAAAATTTCCAAAATTGGAAACCGGCAATCTAGCTCTATCCTAAACTTATTTACTTAGACATTTTCAAAAAAAAGGAATGCCGAATGAGGTTCGCAAAATCACCAAAAGCTAAATAGGCAGTTTAATATTCATCACGATGCGAAAAATTGCCGAATATACTGTGGAAGTAGATATGGAGAAAATCTGTTTTAAAACCGTTACAGGGTACCATCTTCTGAGGTTTCACAGGTCTTGCTTCATTAACTTGAAATAAATTGTTTCAGGTACGCAATAACGCTGCTGTGTCTACAATAGCTTCAACGATAAACTGATCCAGTCCACTTGTATTGAATTTATGTGACTTGTAACAAACCCTTCATTCTGGCGAGAAAGAACGACGTAGACAGTGACGTTACTGGTATTAATAAAATAAGTAGGGATGGTGGATTATTTGAACTGACGCAAATTCCGTTTACATTAATTTTTGCAGCAGGCGTAGTAGGAGATACTGTAATTAGTCCACACAATGCAAGGAAAGTTGTTAATAACCTCAAGGGGTATTTCTTATAATCAGTAGATGAAATAATGGCTTTGTTACCAGGCTTGCAAGATCTCCTCACATTAATTTATGTATTTGAGGACCTGCTGAACAATAATATATGCATTTAGAATAAACTTTTTAAATAACATTTTAAGAGAAATGCAATGTCATGCATTGCTGAAGTTACAATAAAAGGCTTGATCTAAATATGACAAATATGTGATCTTTCCTATAGAAAAAATACGATGGTTATTTCAATTTCAATACGATAATTAATTTCAAATTTGAATTCGCTCTACTAATGCGTAAACATAGAATAATAAATCAAATAAATAAACAATAAAAGCCTGTAGCGTGATTGATAGAGCGTTACGCTTGCATTAAGAAAATCCTCGGTTCGAATCCCACGGTGGGCGGAATTTTTTCGCAGCCCTGGCGATCGTTATTGAGTACGGTGAGACCACTCGCAGTTGGGCATCAAATTAACTGTGATCTACTCGGAACCACGTACCTAAGAGGTTAACAAGATTAACACATCATCAGCACACACACCTAACACCTTACTACGCATGCTCAAAAAGGCGCCCTCCAACTTTGTAACCCGAAACCGGGGCAACTTGAGCACGGTCCCGCCAGACGCTAATGCAGAAAGCACCACCCTCCACACCGATAGATGGAAGAGATTACAGATGATACATACAATAAAAAATAATAGATATCGGGGAACCAAAAAAATTTTCAGATTGCAGAATATTTTAAACTTTCCAATTGAAAATTCCTCATATCCCAATAAAGAGCCTCGAAAATCCGGCACCTTGTATAGTGGTAAACATTTCTAATTTGATTACATAAATACTGTAACCAGTACACCTATTTTCACTAATTTTCTTCAACAAAATTAATTTCAACTAACTATAATCATTAATAGACAAGAATTTGATCTCATTGACGTTAATGTTTTGAGATAGCGTGAATATGTTCTCAAACTTAAGAGAAATTGTGATATTTTATTTTTTGCCCATACTCTGTCTATGTTTTCGGGAATTTTTCTGAATTATCTAAATAGCTTTCTGTTCAGTCAATGGCCGTTTTCCTTGTGCGTTTTCCTTTTGCTGTGCATGGTTGAAACCAGATGATGTATCTAAATCAGGAAGTTCTCAATTATCGAGTATCACTTTATGTGGGTAGTAACGGGATCTCATCCTGTATTAATACAAAGAAAGAAAGACGAAGAAGAAGAAGGAGGAAAAAAGAGAAAGAAAGATAATAATTATCTAAGGTGATAAAAAACATAAAATATGTAGGAAGCTGAAGAAATAGAATAACGAGCTAGCAATTAGTAACTTCGATAATCGCTTGATAATTGTACTTCATTTTCCGGCTAAGTTAAAACTGTAAATTTTCAAGTTGCGAATTTTTGAAAATAGCAAACAAGGCAACGTTGTTTTCTTGCATTTATTCATATTGTTTTGGGTACGACAATATCCACTAACTTTGAATTTATAGCTAGATCTTTTGGAAATCTATCTTCTAATATGAGGAAGGTAAGATTGACATCGTAAATTGTGCCCCCTTACCCACATTAGCGGCAATTAAGTTAGTGAAACGTTTTATTCAATTATATTTAGAATTACAAAAAGTACAGCTAATAAAAAACGCCTTGTGTAATTCTACTTCGAAAATATAGTTTATGTCTTATGTGTTACGGTCCTAAGATACTATTTTCAATTTGACCCATTTCTGCAGCACTTTCACGTAGTTTTTGTAATTTACGCTGCTTATGTAGTTGGAAATTAGCATTCTTCATTTGGAAAGTTTTAAGAAAGTTTTCACTTTTCTTTCAATGCTATAATACGCATGTGTTTTGGGGCTCCTTCTGATGGCGTCTACCAAACGAGTTTATTCCGAAGAGCGGCCATATTAGGATGAAAATTTAGTATAACGAATTTGTGGATTGCTACACCTGTTAGCGTCTAAAATGTAAGGTACCGAACTGCAGCTGCTTCGCTTTCACATAGTCTCACGTTTTGTCGGATTTATTTTGGGCATCTTTTTTCGATTGAACTTACCCCCCCCCCCCCTTCCGGGTTGTTGCGCAAATGCCATTCGTTTGTGCTATAAACATATTTTAGCCCATTGCAGCATCATTCCAGCACTTCCACTTGGATTGAAATTGCATAGATTGTCGAATTACGTTCGCTATGGGGTTACTTGTGGTATATATAAAAGTGATTGCAATTTTATAATTAGTAAAAATTCATTCGTTCGTTCGTTCAATTTCTGTAGGTTCGGGAATTCGAATGTATGCTGTATTTTCTATTCTATGAATAGTAGATATCTAGTCTTATTGATATAGGGGTGTTATCTGACGATTATGCGAAGTGCTTGCTTTGAGTATCATAAATAGAAACTTATTTGTGCGCATGCACCCGCTGAGATCTTGTTGCGTTAGACCCCAGATTATATAATTAAATATTTTTTGTCGAGCACTAAGCGATGCATTTCATTTATGGTTTTATATACTTCTCTTGATCAATTCCATTCGCCTTTAATTAAACTAACTCATTTGTGCTTGCTAAGAAACTCCGTATACTATTCATGTAATCCCTCTTTTCTAAATATTTATATAATAATATTCTAAAGGTAGATTATTTCTGGGTGGGTTTTAATGCAAAGAACCTGATATTATTAACGTAGCAGTCATTTGAAGTTGAACCTTTTATTCAAACCTAGTTGCCGTAGTTTTTATGTTGAACCACTTAAATTTAGTTTTTCATTAATGTCTCATAAGTCAACTGAAATTGAACAGTATTTATATCGTATTACTAACCTTACGTTATTAATAGATATTATATACAGGGACTTTCAACATATTTTGTGGTATATTGAACCCCGTTGTCCAAATAAATAGGTTTTTTATATTCGGAACTAGCTGTTACCGTTTTATTAAATATTTATTATACCTTTTCAGCTTACCTTACGGCACCTTGCGACTACCGCATATAGGTACTTCTGCTGGGTGTGTCGCGATAAGTTGTAGAACCTGGTTTTCCAACCTTTAGTTGCTTGTAATGTTTAAACACATTACTGTATTACTCCTAATTTCGTTATTGAGTTGGTCATTTATAAATCAGATTTATGTTGGGTTCATTTTATGTAAAAATATTGTGTGTGTAAAAAGTCTGACCAGTTTTGACGTAGCCATTTTTCTAAAAAAAATATAGAGCTTTTGTGTTGTGAAGCGGCAATATACTTTAAAGCATTATACTTGCATGCATTCTAATTCAAGCGTCACTCCATTCTTGGAATTTATCTCTATCAGCTTAGTGAAGTCGCCTCCAAAGCAAATTCCTGATTAATTGCAACATAATCAAATAGTTGGGGAATCTTCCTCAGAAAAGTTGGCAAGCAAGTGCGAAGCCGGATGGTCTCAGGTCATGAAGTTACCAAGTTTCTGATCTTTAATTAAAGTTTAATTTATGCCGCGTTTCCTAAATTACGGCCAATTATGTGTTTCCTCAGCTTTCGATTGAGCCGAGTGGGAAAATTTCGGAATTGGTAATATCTAAAATTAACGTTGCTGGATATTGCTGTCGCAGCCACAAAAGGCGGAATTTAGTTTTGAATAGGCTGCACAATAAAGTGAATTCTATATCAGGTATACAGATAAATGTCCTGATTAAACAAGAATTTTGTTCGAGGAAGTTTTACTGCCGCAAGTTCAATTCATTCGAAACATTGGAAACTTATCTAGCAGTATATGCGTAAGTGGTTGCATCAGCATTGATAATGAAATGCTTAGAATAAATATTCTTACACTAAAGAACTGAAAGCGCGGGAAGCTATTCATACCGTTCGTGCTTTAAAAATAATTCATGAGAAGTTTTTCTACGAGAAAAGAACGCTTTAAAGATGTAATAATCAATTTATAAGGTGTTTAATTCAGGTGAATAGTAAAAGCACTGAATAAATCAAATAGTTGTCATGTAGTACCTTCCGCAACAGCAGTTAGCCTTCAAAATTTTTCATTAAAATGACACATATTTACAAATAGGTGCTTTAAATTAGTCAATAATATTGTGTATCCATAAACAGATAATTGACTTCATATCATTTGTCAACATAAAATTCAGTAGTAAAGGCGCCACCAAATGACCGTTTTAGAGCTGCACCAACAATCAACGCTGCATTTTAATGGGTCATAAAGTATATCATAAATTTTTTTATATTATTCCCGCAACATTTAGCATTCGGTTGCCAGAGCTGGATCAAGACCTTAATGAGGTTTCAGAAAGTAAGTTGAGGTTAGACTGACAAGCATTTATAAATATTCGTGCTTCATTACTGATTTTGATTACTATTAAGCAAGCCATATACATGTGTAAATTAGATCGAATTTTGATGGGAAATTAAGTAATAAGTTAAATTTTGACTTTTTGAATTGAATTTTAAAAAATTGTAATAGGAGATTAGTTAAGTCAATTTGGTGTTAAAGTTTGCATGATTAATATTATATTAAATAAAAATCATTAAGGCGTAAATAGTTTAATAAATAAGCAAAAAAAAAAAACGTTTCGCACAATTAAATTGGCTTCATCAGTTTATGATAATAAGAGCATTATGTTGAAATGCCAATTTAATTGTGCGAAACGTTTTTTTTTTTTTTTTGCTTATTTATTAAACTATTTACGACTTAATGATTTTTATTTAATATAATATTAATCATGCAAACTTTAACACCAAATTGACTTAACTAATCTCCTATTACAATTTTTTAAAATTCAATTCAAAAAGTCAAAATTTAACTTATTACTTAAAACCCGAATCTGTTTGGAGACAAGATTCACCAACTGCAACCCCCAATAAGGACATCCCAATAGCAATAACTCCAAGGATTTTTCCACCTTTCACCCCTCTGGTTATCAATAATGGACTTCATACAACTACAACAGACAAAGACTCACCAACCATCAACCCCCAATATGGACATCCTAACAGCAACAAACCCCAAGGATCCTTCTACCACTCACCCTGTTGATGGCAAAATGGACGCCACACTACTACAACAGGGATTCTATAAATACATCAAAATAAACCACGGAAACCAGATGGAAGAATTGTTCAGAAACTTCAGCAAAACTAATAACACTTATGTAAGGGTAAGCGAACGCATTTATTTCCTTAAAATGTGTAAAAGAAACCTTTTAATCCAAAATTTTTACAAATTAATACTTCACATATAGTATTTCAAAACAAAAATCATAAACGACTTTTTATAGAAATTCAAAATAACACAGCTATGAAAACTTTAACTTTACTAATAAAAGATAATTACTGCCTATTAAATCAATTAAAACAGAAACTTATAAAAATGCAAGAGTATTTCAATAATTTTGCAAATAAAAATTTAATTATAAACTTTCTAGCAACAAAAGTTAAGCAGAACATGAATTTAAGAAGTGTATTACATACCAAATCATCCAAAAAAATTAACTCACTTTTAAATAAAAATCAAATGAATATTACTTCCAATATAAACCACCAAATAAATACAAATAACAGAAACTCAAATAACCAAACCAACAATAAAATTTCTAATTTTGAAAACCCAAATGAATTTATTTACAATTTGACTAATATAGTATTACCATTAAATGTTGAAAATATTTTAAAATTAGGACCTAATTTCAATTATTGTAACCCAAAAAACAAACTTCCAATTGAAAATATAATTTGCAATATAGAAAATGGCATTACAGAAATGACACAAACTCAACAAAACTCAATACGTGCTAATATTTGTAACATTTTAACAAATCATAAAAATAATAAACATCATACTTTAACTTTTGCACAATTAAAATATAACAAAGAATTAACAAAAAATATACAAGAAACTAAACATTTCCTTGATAAAAATAAAGAACTAATCATAACTTCAGCAGATAAAACCAAAAAACAGTAATTATGACAAAAACTGATTATCATAACAAAATGACAAATTTATTAAGTGATGCTAACACATATAAAAAAGAATTAAAGGACCCCACTCAAGCAATTCAAAATAAAAACAACAAACTGGTAAAAAATCTATTAGATAATAATTATATTGACAACGTAACATACAAAAAATTAATATCACATAACGGACTTCCACCAAAGATATATGGATTACCAAAGTTACATAAAGAAAACATACCTGTAAGACCAATAGTTGCTTCCTATATGAGCCCTACTTACAAATTGTCTAAATATCTTTCAAAAATATTAACGAATGTCACCACACTTAATAAATTTAGTATTCAAGATTCTTGGAAATGCAAACAACACATTGATAATACAAAATTAAATAAAAACCATAACCTTTTTTCTTTAGATGTTGTTTCACTGTACACAAACATACCAACTGATCTAGAAATTGACGCAATTAAAAATAATTGGAACAGAATTAAAAAACATACGAATATCCCACTTAATAATTTTATTGAAATAGTTGAGTTTGTCCTAAACACTACATATTTCATATATAATAATACAACATACTCACAAACTTTTGGTTGTGCAATGGGTTCTCCTATTTCATCTACTATTGCTAATCTTGTATTGGAACAAATCGAAACAAAAATCCTTGAACAAAACAACGATTTTTCTCTTTATTTAAGATATGTTGATGATATCATAATGGCATCTGACTCTATTAACAAACAAAATTTCCTTAATCTTTTTAATAACGTACATCCAAGACTTAAATTTACAATAGAAAATGAAATAAAAATGCGTCTATTAACTTTTTGGATTTAACCTTATACAGACAAGCAAATGGTAATATTTTAACAAATTGGTATCGTAAAGATATAAAAACAAACCGATATTTAAATTTTAATTCAAACACTTCAATTAAATATAAAACAAGCGTAATTAACAACTTAGTAGACAGAGCTATCAAGCTCTCTTCTTCACAATTTCATAAACAAAACTTAGAAATAATAACAAATATACTATGTATAAATGATTATCCTTTAGATTTTATTAAAAAGAAAATTAATATACGTATCAATAAAATAAAAAACATTAACAAATTCAATCAACCAATAGAATTACAACCTAATTGTTTAGGCAATGAATTTAACAATTCATTTATAGCAACACAAGATAAATACATTTCAATCCCATACATTCCCAAGATTGCTGAAAAAATCAAAAAAGAACTTAACAAATATCATTTCAAAATTGCATATAATAACAACAATACTTTAGGTAAAATGTTTTTTACAAACCTTAAGGATAAAACCCAAATAAACATGCAATCTGAAGTTGTGTATCAGATTGATTGTAGCAACTGTACCTCCACTTATATCGGTCAAACAAAACAGCTACTGAAAAACAGATTAATGCAACACAAATACTCAATAAAAGTTAATAGAGTTTCACCATCTAACCAAAAAACAGCATTAACAGACCATGCCAACGAAAACTATCATAATTTTAATTTTAACAAACCAGCAATCTTACATAGAGAGAACAATCTAAAAAAGAGATTATGCTTGGAAATGATTGAAATACAAAAAAGTCCAACAGCAATTAATTATAGAACTGATATTGACAATCTAAGTTCTATTTATCACAATTTATTCAAATAAAATATCTAAAATTTCACATTTCTTAAATAATATGTTTTGCTTGGCTAATATCGCCTTATAATAACAATTTTCAAATTTCACTTAATACAACCCTGCAATAATTGAACGAATGCATGTCCAGTTTTAAACCTCTGCGCACTTACTGATAAATTGCAAATATTGTATGTAACCTTGCAGTTTTATCTAATAATTCAGACTTCTTGCTTGCTTCGAAATGAAAGCCAGTAAAATATTAATTAAAATAATTTATAACAGTTATTTATTTAAAATGTAAATTTAATCATTTAACTCCTTACTTTAATAGTATTATAAAAAATATAAAAAAGTCGTAATGATTATAGTTATGTTCTACAAAAATTAATTAAACCGTAAGTACACATTTTTAAGGGAATTTTATTGTAGTTCGCTAACCTATTCTTTAACTTTTCAGAATTGTAATTTTCCATTTAACCATTTCAACATAATGCTCTTATTATCATAAACTGATGAAGCCAATTTAATTGTGCGAAACGTTTTTTTTTTGCTTATTTATTAAACTATTTACGACTTAATGATTTTTATTTAATATAATATTAATCATGCAAACTTTAACACCAAATTGACTTAACTAATCTCCTATTACAATTTTTTAAAATTTGATGGGAAATAAACTCAAATGTCGTTTAGTACGAAAAAACTGTTTTTACTTCCCTCCTCTAAAAGACAAAGGACGAAAACCAGGTTTTTCCTAAAATATTGAAGGGGGTCGGAAAGGCACAACAGAGCGAGTAAGCCATTTAAAGAGCAAAAATAGTAACATCCATACAAAGAAAAAACAGCTTATGAAAAGGTTGGAAGGATACTTTAAAGAACTATTGCCAACAGGAGTACTCGTTAAAGATGGCCAAACAAAGAATGGTAAGGAAGACGAAAAAATCCAACAACCAAGATAAAGATGAACCCAGCATACGTAAACAAGAAATGAGAGGGAGAGTTAAAAATATTAAACCGTGATGATTGAAAGTTATGTGCGATGCTGAACCGACTCTGCTGCATAGAATGTTTGAACTAACGTAGAAATACAAGAAGGTTCCATGCGACTGACAATTGACAATAATAATGCCAGTGTTCAAGAAAGGGGATAACAGAAGCTGACACTATTACAGGAGAATTCTATTTCAGACTGCATTTGCGAAGCTGGACAAAAGAGTTCTGAGAAATCGACTCAGATAATCTGTAGATCCTCAAATAGAAGATGTAAAGAGTGGCTTTAGGCGCAACCACAGTACGAAGGATCACATCTTTTCCTTCAGGAATATCAGTTATACAATGGCAGGCAGCTTCGTGCACGATTCATAGATTTGGAAAATGCGTTTGACAGAGGACCACGTCAAATTATCTGGAAGAACTTAGAGAAAAGACACGTGGAAAGAGGTTTCCTCGCTGCCATATGGAGTATGCATGAGAAAAGTTAGAATTTAGTAAGAACAGGAGAAGCTGAGCGTGTACCTTTTGAAACCACAAAACGGAGTGAGGCATGGATCTGTTAGCTGTAAGAAAACGGAGACACACCAAATAGGCTTCAAGAACATGCAGTCTTGTAAGGAAGGCCAGAAAATGTTCTGTATAGAAGCTTGCAAATATGCTACGTGCACTAGAAGCTAAAAAAATAAAATGAATATAGAATTAACAAAAAATTGTGATGGCTCGCAATTGGATTGTGTAAAATGTGAGGTAGATTTGAAATGGTTGAGCAGGGGAACAACTCAACTATCTAGGATAGTAAACTTACAGCAGTGAATAGCTAGGTCAACGCAAAATTATACAACACCATAAGCAGAGGGTTCATAAACAAGAAAAATATCTTGCAGTTAAAAAAGTTAAGGGTTTACAATACTGTGAGTGTACCGATATTGATATATAAAAGTGTCCTCCTCAATGAACTCAATGATTTAGTATAGTGGTCCTCATACTCTAACTTAAAATACAGGCTACAGAAATGACATTTTAAAAATAAATGGAAGGGATCACTAAGGGGAAAGGATTACATATATGGAAATTAAGAGCAGGTTAAGAACAGCAGCAGTGCAGGACACTTGAATAAAAATCACGATTGAATCGACTGAAAAAATCTTGGGAGAGCAGAGTAGTAGAAGAGAAGCCAAGAGCAATACCAGTCAATGTAGAATTATTAGAGAAGGGCAAAACGTGGCAGCATGCCAAGGAGCTTTCCCAGACTAGAAACGAGTAGCGAAAGTTAATTAAAGCAGAAGTTATACAATCAATTAGAAAAGAATCAACTTCGACACTTTCTGATATAAGAGGAGCTGTAGTTCGTCCCAGAGAACCTTTCTCTACAGTCATGTACCCATGAAGTATTCATTACTTACTAAGACGCGAAGACAGTTACCTCTGACGTCATAAGTTTGTGACGTCGGCTATAGCAGGCGTTGTAATGGCCATTGGTAGAACACTGTAGTTCTACGCTCGATTGCGATTATCGAATATAATTGCGCTGTGTTTAATAAAGTCACTTGTACGGCCTTGAATGCGGTGTGCTTTGCTGTAAGCGATTTTATTTGAAGTTTTGGACAAATAACAAAGTACTACATCATAGCTGGTGCAATAATATCGTTACCCTTGCCTGATGCGCTTTGGGACTCGTTTAAAGATGTTTTCCCGCTGCTGATCATGTAAGTCAGTGATACAGCCTTAGTAACAAAACGTGTAAGTCGGCGATTATATTTGTTTGCTGTTTTCTCTTGACAACAGAACTTAATATTATTATTAATTTCCTAGGATAATAAAATAAATAACGCAACCTGCAGACCTAGACGTTTTGTTTATAATTATAATTATTAAGTGTTTATGTGAAATGTGACAGTCACAGGTAACACGATTCACGAAAATTAATCGTGGTGACAGGCGACAAACCAAATGGAAATTTCGGTAAGCAGTGGGAAAAATATAATAATATAACTCGGAATGTATCACCTATTAACATTTTCGGCAGGCAACAAGCCGCGGCTTTGCCTTGGCTTGTACTTGCCTACCTCAAATGTTAATAGATCCTTACATTCCTTGTTACTTAAATAGCTATTACATCAAATAGACGCAAGTTGTTGTTGGTTTCTTTTAATCTCTCTGGACCTTCCATTCCATTATAATCTGATCAGTTCCATTTCAGCATTGGAATTCTTTCGAAGATATGTTACATTTCTTCGGACTTCCTCATTCGCTATATTATTTCTGAGATTCACGCCCAGAAACAGACACTAAACGACAGACACAGGCGAACAGATGTGACCTGGGCAGGATTTGGTGAGGTGAGTTATATTCCAAGACGTTATGTGCCCATGTGTATCAAATGAAAAGTTTATAATCAGTTAGTTCAATCAGTACAAACACGTGCACTAACGCAAAGATCGGAAAGTAAGTTAAGCCAGTTCAACGAGTCATGTACCGTGTAACACCCGATAGAACTTAGTAGACGTATGTTCCAGGATTTACATTAGGAGGAATGTCTGGAAAAGATATATCTCAATTTTTTAAATCAACTCTGCTTGGTTTTAAATTAAATTCCTGGTTCAACGTAAGCAAGTACGTCAGATAGCAGAATTTATCCGAGCGCGTAAAGCGCCCGAGTAGCAACGGGATTCCGTCTGGGAACGCAGGTTCGGATTACGCCGACTGCAATATTTTTTCGTTGCGACTTAATGTAATTCGTATTACTAATTGATCCTTCCTACTATTTCAGTAACACTAGAAATGTGCAAATATGTTTACATAGTTTGTACATAATTTTGAACGCTTTTCAACCGATATTCGATCTAGCAAAAGCTGTTTTCTTTGCAGAGAGCTTTATTTATTAAAGACGTTAAAAGAATGTCTCGTGTGTTATTAATTTACAATTTAATTTTAAAGTTGCACAAATGATTGCAATTAGAACAAGTGTACCTGCATGGTGAGCTGAAAAGCCAGTTAAAAAGGAGATAAATTAGTTTCAAACCAAGCTGGGCTGAATTCAAAATCTTTAGTTTGTTACTGCTTTTTCGTCAATCATAACTCCTGTAGTTTCAATCTTGGTACATACTCCATATGGTATGATTATATACTTTTTTTCTATAGCACATGTTAAAGTGTGCTTTTATCAACTCAAAACAAAAGGTCAAGTTTTACTTTAACAGCAAGGGTAGATAAAGTAGCACTTTAACATCAAGGATAGATAAAGTAATTTATTTTTCTAACTTTTGTTTAAATTAAATATGACAGCTTCGTATTATAGTGTGTACCCAATCTAGCTACTGACATTTTGAAATGTGATTGACTGTCATTATTTTCTTTTGAAATTTTTAAAGTTCTTGCTATAGAAAAAAATATTGTATTATACACGACGATAAAGTTATTTCTATCCACTCTTGAATCATTAACGTCTCGACTTCGTCTCGACGTTAAACGATTCAGTCGTGGATAAAATTTAACTTTATCGTCTTGTATAATAAATTACTATAAATATTAGATAATGTATTTTATCTACGACAGTGTGTAAAATTGCCTTTTAGTTGGCAGTGTTAAGTTTGTAAAACGACTGTTTAATAACATGTTTTCATTAGTTTACGACGTCAGTAGTAACGTCTTTCATTAGGTACGTTGTAAGTAGCAACGTGTTTTAAAAATTTTAAAACACTCAAAATTACGACTGGCTGCTGGTAATCCTAATTTACATTAATTTTTTTTATATTTACCGTGTTTTCTAGATTCTATCGTGGATAAAATATTGTACGATACACATGCGTAAAGCATATTTAGTCACTCACGGGGCTTAAAACGCTCGCAAATCGCGTTTTAACCCTACCCCACATTAAAAAATTACTATTATCAACGACAGTGTGTAAAATAGCCTTTTAGTAGGCAGTTTTAAGTTTGTAAAAACGACTGTTTAATAACATGTTTTCATTAGTTTACGTTTACATTAGGACCGGTTGCTAGTAATTCTAATTTACATGTAAAATACTTTTTATATTTACCGTATTTTTTAAATTCTATCGTAGATAAAATATTGTACGATACACATGCGTAAAGCATCTTTAATAACTCGTGGGGCTTAAAACGCTCGCTCACACGCGTTTTAGCTCTACCCCACTCGTGCCTAAAGAGTAGCTTTACGCACTTGTATCGTAAATTACTATTTTAAAATGTAAATTAGGATTACCAGCAACCGGACGTAATTTTGAGTGTTTTAAAATTTTTAAAACACGTTGCTACTGACAACGTGTTT
The DNA here is from genome assembly GCA_940337035.1 of Agriotes lineatus. Classification (NCBI taxonomy): domain Eukaryota; kingdom Metazoa; phylum Arthropoda; class Insecta; order Coleoptera; family Elateridae; genus Agriotes; species Agriotes lineatus. The sequence goes on along the minus strand of CALNHX010001841.1, from coordinate 94,035 downwards.
AATGACATCTTTTAGAGACGTTACTACTGACGACGTAAACTAATGAAAACATGTTATTAAACAGTCGTTTTACAAACTTGACACTGCCATTAAAAGGCAATTTTACACAATGTCGTAGATAAATTATTATTAGAGAACTGCTCTAAAACACGAGCCCTTGTTGTTTAAAACGATAGTTAAATTCAAATAAAGTTCACATTACGGAATGAGTTTTACTTTTTGTAAATACGTTTCAACTACACTTTTCTACCTTAAAATGAAATTTAAATTGTTTTCCGCAACACCCGCTTTAGTTTGCTGAGCTTGTAATTTAAATTTAATATTTTTATTCTGTTACCCGGTCGTTAAACTATTCTCGGGGGATTATGCTTCAAATAAAGGGACTTCCATATTGTTTAAGACGCCTTCTGTTTTCGAAGAAATCTGTATGTTAGGTATTGTCATTTCGGAGTAGCGGTACAATTGATAATTTGGAGAACAATGAACTAAATAAAAATACTAAATATGTTAGTATGCAAGTTGTGTTTTTTTCTTTAGTTTTATAGTGTATTGATGTCAACTTGGAGGCACAATTCCAAAATAATCACTTTACACAAGAACTATTTTTGGAAATGAATATTTCCCATCTTCATTAGATTTCTAATTTAGTAAATTTTCTTGAAGTAGTTGCCAAGTACTTCACACATACCTTTTTATTAATTGATTTCAAATATGAATTAAATAGCGGGCTAGAATTCAAAAGGATTAGCAAAAATTAAACAAGAAATACTTTAATTATTCTTACCAGCTTTAACTATGTGTGTATGAATATTTCATTGCAATAAAACAATGTTACTCACTTCATAAGATTGTAGCCAATTTTCTGCTGGAGAGGGTGGGCATATATTTGGAGTGTACCTTCACTGATGTTAACTGTAATGTGTATCACTCTTTTCGATATTACCTCCATTTTCTGGATATTGTCAGCGATCGGCTTATTCACCAGGATTCCTACTCTATGTAGTCCAGTAATTGTACCTTTAATAGAGTTTATGTCCTGATTTTATTTTAAAGAAACCTTATTCCTTTTTTTCGAGTTTCGCTTAATCCTAGAACATCCCGTTTTATTCTATTTCGTTGTTATTCTAGCTCTTTCTTCTGTTGCGATAGATCTTCCGTTGTACGTTGCTATGTTCCATTTTACACGAAAGCCTATCTTATCCCAGTTTTTCTTAGCACCCCGTACTGGTCCACCTATCTATTCGTAGCATGTAGTTACTATTATATTGTCAATTTTCATGCCAACTATGTAATTGTAGTGTGAGTTCAAATTTAAATATAGTAAATAAAACGGAAGAATTTACAAGTTTGAAAATTCCCTTCCAGAAAAATATAGAAAATGTAAAGCTGCAGTATTACTACAAACTGACTAAAGCACTAAACTAGGAAGGTCAAACAGAATGAATGGGAGAAATATAAAGACATGGATTATGATATATATGGTGCACACAATAAAATTGAGAAAACCTTACATCACTGTAGGTAGAAGAAATAAATCAGTAAAGATATACATATTAACAAACATACAAAAACATTTACGGTTATACTATGTTCGAACGTATTCGCAAAACGGGAAGTATAATGAAAAATAAGACAAGAAACAACAAAACTAAAAAAGAGAAAGTCCCTGGATTCTCTGGAATATATACCGAACTGGAGGTGGTAGTTATTGTAATTATAACGCTTTCTAAGCTGTCTGAAACGAAACTAATAAAAGAAATGGTACACAAATCGAAAAAAAAACTTATAACAATGCCCATTTTGTACAAAAGAAAAAACAAAAACTAGACAATATCAGAAGAAATACAAACTAGCAGAAACGTATTAACATAAAAATAGAACCACAAGGATGCAGTAAAAGCAGAAGCACAGTAAATGTAATTTTCTTAAAACGCCGAATTAGTGAGAAAATAATAGAATAAGATATTCCTGTTTATCTATAATTCGTTGTTATTATAAAAGCATTCGATAGAGCAGAGAGAAAATATATAGTATATATATATATTGCAACTACTAATCAAGCAAATAGATGGAATAAACACATATCACAAGGATGATTACAAATCATGGAATGGCGAAAACTTTTAAGGTGAATATAAGGGGACCTTCTTAGCTTTTTCTTATTAAATTTTATTACGAACGATTAAACTAAATCAGTACAAAGCAAAGAAGGGTGCTGCATGTAGACTAAAAACATCTATATAATATACTTTGCATATGACGCTATATTAATAGCCAATAGCGAGGATAATAAATAACAAAGAAAATCAAATCAATGGCAGTTGCTAAACAACCAATCCGCTGTAAATCAGAAGTCTAGAGAACTAGGTATGTGTTACCGGGAAATTTCCGTTTGAGACATGCAACAACCTTAAAGGAGGCTCAGTAGCTCAGCGATGAGGGGGGCGTGGAAAATACACGGAACTGCACTGCGCTTTACCAATGGAAATCCTACATTTTAATGACTATTAAAATAACATGAAGCTTTTCAGCTGTGACCACAACAAAGAAGGGTAATCAAAAAAATTTCTAATATTAAAGTGAAAATACTCGATAGGGAAACACTGGTGCAAAATTCTGAAGATATTACGCAGTACGAATGGGATGTGGCCCGAAACCTATTTCAAACGGCGTGGCTTACACTCTAAAACATATTCGAAAATTGACGTCAATTTGCACTTTACCAAATCGTATTCAAGTGCATTTTAAATTAGCATAACAAAATAATAAAATATAATTTAAATTTAATTGAAATCAGAAAACCACGAAAACCCACAGACCTCGACCATGACACAAAATTTTGGCCGGGACTTAAAATTTGGACATAAAATCTTCGGCCGCCAAAGTATAACTATGACACCAGGTTTGCAGCTGAGACTGGTTACTCGAAAAATAAAGCAAAATGGGGAGCTTCTGCAGAGCGTCGATTGCAAAATGTTTGCGTGGCTCTACAACTAATGTGAAAACAAACCCTTTTGGGATGCGTCGGCGGAATGATAAAAAGTTAATTCAAAGGTTTTGTACTAGCAATTAGCGTGACTCCACACGCTATTAACAAAAGGTTATTTTTTCAGAGATTTTTCGGAATACCGGGGAAGTTGCGAAAAGATAGATTGAAATACATGGCGTCTATGGCAGGGATGTTTCGGTTGTATATATCCGATCATCGATTTTAAACTTTACGAAACTCAAAAGCGAGAAGACATTGGCAATTTTTAATGTACAGCTTGTGTTTTGAGGGAACTTAATACCCGAAAATTCTTGAAATTTGACTAAAATTGGTATAGTAAAGCTATCCCATATGGCTGTAATTACTGAATAAAATAACTCTCAACACAGAACCAATAGTATACCACCAATTGTTTTTAAGCCCACTACTTAGCCCTACACATATAAAGCCTTGGTTTTGGCTACATCCAGTTATTATGTTTAAAATATTAATAAAACGTAATAAAAAAATAGTGTAATGTTAATATAATGTGTCGATTCCTTCTTCATCACTGTTCAGATCCCCAGGATGAGTTCGCTACAAATGCAAATGCTTTCAACACTATTTCCCAAGACATTTCTTCAATAAACAAAATAAGTATGAAAGCTCTAGTCACTGTTGCAATTGCTTATACTGAACAATGTTAAAGCTAACATCCAGGTTCTATATTTGTCTAGGAGGAAAATCAACTCCGCTGCTTATATGTATGCACTAGAATCTGCAATTTGTTTACATAGGAATAACCGCTTAAGTAAATATTGATAAATGTATATCAAATAAAAATATGTTGAATATAATTACTGCAGGATATAGTTAAATTATAGCTATTCGTAATATGTCTCGCTTGTGGTGTTTTTATAGAAATATTCCGAAAATGTTCTATAGATACGAGTAATAATCCCGTTATTGACATAGACCCTGAGAAAGATGGCGTATTGGATCTGCATTATTTATTCAACGTACCTATAACTGATAGTATATATTATCTAAAAGCCTAGATAAAATAAACTTAGATATTTGACTTTAAATATTAATATATACTGTGAGTCAGATCGCTGGGTTCAAGGAAGTTAATTAAAAATTAGGCATAGCTCAGTTTCTAAAATAATTCCTAATAAAGCAATGGCTATGAATTATTAATGTAAAGACGGAAATAAAGTTTCATTCACAAATCTGTATAGAAGTGCGCATACCGGTTAAGTAGATTTGTACAAATGGGTTAGACGTTGCGGATGCTGCAGCAAGTAATATTTTATTCCTAGGTACTCAATTCTAACGGGCCTCTACATCCAATCTCTATAATTTACAAGACCCCGATCAGATTTTGCAATAGATCTTTGTTATATCAAACTCTTGCACCTGCTCGAAAGGGAAAGCTCGAATTATTATTTGAAAAAAGTTTCGAGAAGAAGTTTATGAAGATTGCTGGATAGGTACAATTTTTTACAAACAATATATAGCGGAAAATCATTTACATTTATCTTTTAATTATATAAGTGCACCAATAAAAATCACATTGTAGATTTTGATTTCTACTTTGGCGTAAAAATCAAAATGATTTTATACTAAATTGAAAAACCTACAATAACTTCATTTCCACGCTTCATCATTCATGAGCCGCTAATATAGTTGGTAATTGAAATTTTATATCCTGTAAATTAAATTTGCTCATCCTTAATCGTGTTGGAAGTTTCAAACTATTATGTGTGTGAAACAAGCTTTATAGCTACACTATAATGCGATTTCTGTTTTTTAATAAATTAGAGATCGAGTATATACGTATCTTACTAACCCAGCGATGTTGTTTGATAAAAATTACATATGTGAATTTTAAAATAAGTATTACTTTGACTTATTGAGCCTAACATTCACCCACCCTGTAGTAGCTGGGGGTATATGCATTAGGAGATGTGAATAGTCATTGCACAGCAATCGGGGTGTAGAGGTGTTATTAAAATTATGTTAAAGTTTAGTTTTAGTAGTTTTTAAGCCACTACGTAGTTGTGATACATTGTTGTGTTAATGTAGGTAATAAATACCACACCACACCTTAAGATTTTTATATAAGTTGTATGTAGATGTTTCAAGATATACTTGTTGTAATTTAATAGTTTAGTTACAAGAAATTTACTAAGAAGAGCAAAGGAAGCTTCTTCCTTTATGGAATGAAGTGGAAAGGGAGGAGGAATTCTTTGAGGATACTGATTCGGAAAAAGCGACGGAAGAAGATGTGCTGAATTATAGTTCTCATGATTCTGAAATGGAACAGGAAGATGATGAACAAGAACGGCAATGAGTAAAGCTACTTCGCGTGCTACTATTGCAACTGTTAATATGTATACAGGGTGTCCCAAAATTATCCTGCCAAACTTTAATAGCGTATTCTAGAACCGGAAATATTAAAAAAACTTTATATAACCATAGGCCGAAAAACTCTTGGTTTTCCAGATACAGGGTGTTAAAAGTGTAGTGCTAAGTGCTTTGTACACCTACTAAACTTCTCCTACTTAAGAAGATAAAGTTACCCTTGGCGATGTAAAATGCACATAGACGGGTAAAACTGGGAGGAGGCTAAGGAACATTTTTCCCCAACTTTTTTGTGTGGAAGTTTTTATCAATTTTGATAACAAAATGTAGTAGCCTGAAGTTTTTGACAACAAAAAGATACGCTTGTCCCATGGGCCAATTGTGTCCCGTTTTCATGGAAAATTGGTTTTAAATAATTATGTTTTGTAATATATCCGTGAGCGAAATACAATAATTATTGGGAGGCTATGGAAAATGTATGTATATTTTATTTTTTTGAATTTGATATTTGGTGATAAAAGTGTTGTATTGTTGAATTTTTACCACATTATTATTCACTATTACATTATCATAGCTTGCTTACGTTAAAATGGCGCAACTGGAAACACAGAACTTGCAGATATGCACTTCGTCTATGGCTTTTGCAATGGCAATTCCCGAGCTGCTGAACGTGAGTATCAGAAGCGATTTCCGAACAGATTTGTCCCTGGGCGACAAGTTTTCGCCGATATCCACAGAAACCTGTCCGATCATGGAAATTTTCAACGTGTTCGAAGACAGGGAAGACCTCTACTAGCAGTACATAATTTGGAAAATGTTCTGGAGTATTTTGAAAACGACCCTCAAATAAGCATTAGAACCGTATCCCGAAATACGAACGTACCCCGTTCAACAGCAATAACATGGGGATTAGGTACCTAATTAGCACTTTTATTTTAACAACTTCTTTTATTTTAGATTGGACGCATGTTGAGAATGCAAGGTGCTCTTCCATACCATTATCAAAGGGTCCAGGAAACCATACCTGCTGACTTTTTGCTTCGAATGCGATTCAGTCAGTGGATACTTAACAATGAAAATGAGTTGCCCAACATACTGTGGACGGACGTAGCCACGTGTACAAGAAACGGCTTATTTAACTTCCATAATATGCACCACTGGGCTGACAAAAACCCACGAGTGGTGCGTCGTTCTAATTTTCAGCATAGGCTTTCCGTGAATTTGTGGATAGATAAGGGATAGTTGGCGATAGACTAATTATTGGTCCCGTTGAAATGCTCAATAGGTTGTCTGCTGTTTAATATTTAAATTTTCTTCAAAATATGCTTGGAGAGCATTTAAAAGAGGTAAACCTAAATGTTCGAAGAAATATTATTTATCAACTTGATGGAGTGCCAGCACATTACGGCGGAAATGTTTCAGCTTGATTAGACCAAAATTTCCGAGAAAGGTAGATTGGCGAGGTGGTCCCATAGTCTGGCCGCCATGTTCGCCAGACCTTATTGTTATGGATTTTTATTTATGAGTAGCTATGAATAGTATAATTTACACGGCCAATGAAATAGAAACGAGAGAGAATTTATTACAAAGGATAAATAATGCGGCCAAGCAAATCAGAACACACAGTTATAGAATTATTTAAATTAAACGACTACATTTTCCATGGGCTACCAATTACTATTAGATTTCGAATATTGATATATCAAAATTCTAAATGTTTATCCTGATTTTACTTAATATCGGGACACAATAGGCCTATAGGCCTATGAAACAAGAGTATCTTTTTGTTGTCAAAAACTTCAGGCTTCTACTTTTTGTTATCAAAATTGATAAAAACTCCCACACAAAAAAGTTGGGGAAAAATTTTCCTTAGCCCCCTCCCAGTTTTACCCGTCTATATGCATTTTACATTGCCAAGAGTAGCTCCATATTTTTAAGTAGAAGAAGTTTAGTAGGTGTACAAAGTCTCAAACAGTTATCTTTGAACGTTTCGAAAATATAAAAAAAACGATCCTCAGCACTACACTTTTAAACGCATCTTTCAGGTGTAAAAGCATTTGCTAAATAATGCAATACACCAGAAGAATGTTTTAATATATTCATCAAAAGTCTTGTCGAGTATATTGATCAGAGAATAAGTGTAAAAATTGCATCATATAATGGCGATCACAAATATGTATGTATGTAAGGAACTAATCAGAGTGCTACTTTGGGATTACTTTATTTGTCAGGAGCATATAAAGCTAACAGACTTAATCTTGATGATTTATGGAAACCAAATGGTATAGGAATAGCATATTTAAAAAACTCCAAAGAGAAACTGATAAATTTGCTGACGGTGATGAAGAAGATGCTGTAGGAAAGAAGCAGAATCATATTGGAAGATATGGAATATATGCCATGGGCGAAGATCATAAATGTCAGAAGAGGTGTACTATACGTGAAATATTCTTGTTTCTCGAACATACATGTGTAAGTAAAAGCTGCTTAAAAAATTACATCATAATTTTTTTTATCGTTAAGCATATCTTGACGTTTTATTTTTATAGTTTTATAAGGTTTCTCAGATTAATTTGTTTAGCGCATGTGTTTATGTGAGACTCTGCCATAAAAAGACCTATTTATCAAATTGAGAATTTGATGAAATGGCTGAAAAGTTACAAATAAAGCAAATGCTATTTCTTATTATAAACGGTTGAAAAAATGGAGTCCTAATTTCTGAAAAACACACTTACTTTTTATAGCATAATTTTTTCTCAATTTTTTTCAAAAAGACCAAGGAAGTATTGTAATGGCGAGAAAATCACCTTCTGAGATTTCTTCAGATCTTCACGTTTCAAGGTCCCTAGATGATAAAGAAGTTTTCTCAATTCCGTCGGTCGGTCTGTTACCAGTATAACTGAAAAACTATCACTTAAATGAAAGTAATATTTTGCACATAGCTCAAATTTTTGTTCTTGAAGAAAAAGGGCATATTTTGAACCCAACATATAGAGGGTGAACACAATATTTTATAGTTTATTTTTGCTATAACTAAGAAGTATATAAAAGTAAGAATTTGCTAATATCTGACGTTTTACATTTAACGAAAATGAAACCCAACAGATTGTTACGATTTAATTGCGCATCTATTTGATGTCGATGTCTGTAGTACTTAGTCCATATTGTTACGCCTCAGTTACGCATCTATTCGATTTCGATGTATATGGTACTGAGTTCATCTTTCGCGCGCTTGTGCCAAGCCTACTTTTGGCTTGCAGCCCAGAAAGTAAAGGTCGCGAGTGTTTCCTCGGCATTTTCGGAGTCGTATTCTGATTTCAGGCAGAAGCTGAGTAGCGCAGTTGGAAAAGCGCTAGGTTTGCATTAAGCAAGTCCTCGGTTCCAATCCCGCCGCGGGGGCCGAAATTTTTCCGCAGCCTTGGCGATTGGAATCGGGTTCGGCGAGACTATTCACAGTTGGGCACTAAATTCACTGTGCTCTACTCAGAACCACAGACATAAAAGATAGAGTAACAAGGTTAACACATCTCCAGGACACACACCTCACACAGTGGTTGTTGCGCAAGCACAAAATTTGTGCTCCAACTTTGTAACCTAAATCTAGGGCAAGTTGAGCATTGTGCCTCTAGACGCAAGCTTGTAAAGCACCAGCCTCTACACCGCAAAGCAAAATGAGGTTAAAGACAATACATACATATGCATTTATGCAAGTCAATGATAGCTCCTTTGCCATCATCATCTAAATTGTTAATAGCATATTCGTCATCCTCACCTTCACTTTCAAATTTTTCAAACCAGTTTAACAACGTACCTTCCTTTTCCCCTTACGGATTGAACTTCTTCCAGCCGTAATTACCGAATGACTCATCAGCACTCACACTACAGAATGTACTAACTTAGCTAAACGCGATCAAAAATAAGAGAAGTATGAAGCTAAAATCGCAATATAGGCTGCAAGGAGATAATAAATAGCGATGAAAAATAATAACGCCTAGTGTTAAACGTCAACAAAAAATTTATTCAAGACGACGACCTTATTACTCATAAAGACATGAGTTTACGCAAGTATTTGAAACAGAGCAATTATACAAATCGTATGCATACAAGTGGAATACGGGATGTAGAAACAAAAGGGTTTGATGAAATAAAAACGCAAGGAATCAATTGAGAGAAGTGCAAAACCAAAATTTAAATGAATTTGAGCAGTGGACCTAAAATTAAAATAAAATAAAGTTGAATAATATAAGCCGCGTATCAAACCTCCCAGAACCGATACATACATAGATGAGGTACAAATTATCGTCTCAAGTAAACATCAAACTTTGTTAAAGACTGCGCAGTCCCTAGATGGCTCACGTAGATCAGTTTTTTTTAAATTATTACAGTATGAAATCATTTGGTAACCAACGTATAGCTGTTCCTCAGCAACAAAGCAACCAATTCAAATTGCGTAAAGATATCAAACAACTAAAAAAATCTAACCTTAATAACTTTGACACGTGTTGGGAAATCCAGAAGAGTCTGTTGGAACGGGTTGCGACTAAACTATTTCGAATTTTCCCAGCTTCAAATTTACAATCCAAAGGGCGGGGAGGACAAAAGGTAAAGCCACCTTACGCATTTTCGGATTTTCGTTAGACAGCATGGCGAATCTTGAGAAAGTCGTAAAGATATCGAAAAACGAACGCAAAATCGAAAAAGCAGTGAACAAGGAAAGAGCGAAATAGAAAACAGAAAAATCCTTAATAACGAACGGTCAACAAATGCTTTACTTCCGAAATACTATTACATCCCGAGTTAACCAAATGGGAGCAGCAATTCACCAAACCAATTTCTTCGGGAAAAAACCTTTCATCAAGTATCACCAAATGAACACACATTTATTTAGTTGCAGTAAAGCCCTGAGATAGTTCTCATCCAGACACTAGGTAGAGACCAAAGAATGAAAGGTGGCGCATTAAAAGATTCTTTTAAGATCAGTTAGACTTACTTGTTTTCCAAATTTTAAACTTAAATTTCGGGTTAGACCGCGTTGGCGTTCTAGGTAAACACCCACCATTTTATAGCTTTATGTGTCAAACAAGAATTTTTTAAAATAAAGTTATGCATACTCCTACAAGCCGCATGCTCAAAGCAACTTTGAATTGGATGTTAAAAATAGATTATCTTATGAAATGTTACTCTGCGAGGGTGCACAAACAAAAAAAAAGCGAATTTTGGAAAGTGTGCTTGTTCGCTAGGTACTTCTAGCAACTTGGGACAAAACATGAGTGCCTTGTAAGTGTTCACCAGCCACCAGTGAACATAATTATTAGAAAAAAAAATTTTTGGGTTCAGAAGTTATAGGCTCGTCATGATCGTCATAGGTTTTTCACGCATAAAGCCAAACAAACCTCTATGTCTAGAAATACAAGCCGGTCTAAGCCGAAATTTAATATTAACCATTCGCACAACCCTAAAAACCTCAAACAATAGATACCATTAAACACAAATAAACAACTGCATAAAAAGTGGTCTAACTTCCAAATTGCATGTATTCATTTAGTAACATTTTAAGGGAAGGATATAAACAATTATCCAAAATGCCAACATAGAGCTAACGAAATTTGTGTACATGAACTATATATCTTAAAAGGTGTACCTACTGTACCTTGGTATCTCATAGATGCATTTGCTTATTGTTTTGATATACCTAAAATCTGCAAATTTCTTGTTTATAGAACCACCGAACTTTGCTTTACTATAATAAAAATACTAGTTATTTACTATACAAGTGGGATAAGAGCATCATTAAAATACGTGTGTGTAAGTTAGAAACGAGTGCGTAGCACGAGTTATGTAAGCACACAAGTATATTAATGATGCTTTATCACACATGTATTGTACAAAATTTTATCTACAACTGTCCAAAATTCAGAAAGTGCATTAAGGGAAATATCAGATCTGTCATTTTGAAAATTATTTTAGTAGGCAAATATCATTATGTCATTCATTTGACACTATGTCAGTTAGATAATGAAGTCATTACATAACTGAGTAGTGTAACGAGCTTCATTACCTAACGGAAATAGTGTCAAATGAGTGACGTAATGAGTTACTTATCCCACTGGAGTAGATAAAAGTAACTAATACTGTGTGAATAAAAAGAAACTTTTTGAGTTTCTCTATTATAAACCTTTAAATATAGTATCAAATAGCTATTTGTGCAACAGATGCTAAAAGTGGATGTTTATGCACGAGACATGAAAATTATGAAACGAAGCCGAAGGCTGAGTTTCATAACATGCCTCGTGTATAAACAATTTTAGCACGAGTTTGCGCACGCTATTCTTTCTACGGCCTTAAATTTACTGTTATTAATCCATAAATGTGAATTTAAGAAAAGGTTTGCATTAATGGCAGTTAGAAGTTATGTCATAGTAAAGAGATGGCCTTGACTGCACAGGTGACCGTTTCTGTAGCCGGTAGCTGTCAAAGTTAGTCATCAAAGGTAATTATAATAGTACACATTTGACCTTATTCATTACATAATGCGTTCATTATTTAAAAAACACTTTACCTCGAACGAAAGAAGTAACTAGAATAACTTGATAACCTCATTTCCAGTTCAAAATTCTACATTTAACACCAGCTGTGTACTTTTAGCCCATATGCTAAAAGTAAACAGCTGATTTCACTTTTAACACGCTGATTTATAAAACGTAATTTTTAGTGAAACATGGTAGTGCTAAAAGGCCTACACTAACTATTGATACAAATGAGAGAAGCACTATAACTACCCCTATAATCAATATAAGTAGGCAGTGATAGTCTAGAATTCTAGAGTTTGTATATGAAATTTGTTAATTGTGAATAATCATTGTTCACTTCTTTCTTCTGGCTTCTTGCAAATTGCTTTAGAATGTTCTAAAGGAAATTTAGTGACTTTTAGAGATCTATTTTACGGCATTTAACTTTTTCAATGTTGGTTTACCCCTCTTATGCGAAATCATTCTTATGGTTTATAGATTCCTCCCAACTATTCTACTGAAACCGCATTTTTAGACTCTCCATATATTTACCCGCAGTAGCAAAACTCATGACAGTCATGGCGGCATGCCATAAAGGTATTCATCATTTCTGCGAAGAGGTCATAAATAACCTATTTTACTTAGCGAAAAGTTCTGAGGCTTCATAGCGTGTGCCATGTGGACAATTTTGTTAATAATTTTCGATTTCATTATATCTACTACGTTCCTAGAAATTGCAATGCATAAAAATGAGCGTTTATGTATTTTCGCGTCAGTTTTGTATAGCGCGTATTTAGGTGTTTACAACTTGATTGCTACCCATGAAAGGAACATTACGACTCTTTAAGTGTGACTTACTCGATTTGGCTTCCGCTAATTAGAATAAAATCTGTGGCATTCATTGGCCTGGTTGCCCTAAAATGTGACCGTGACACGCAACTGTGTCAGCAGCTTAAATTGCTAATATCAGTAATCGCCATGCATATAATCGTGGATAAAAATAATGTCCTGGTTTGGCAGTAGATAGGCAACACACCCAATTTTCGACCACTTTTGTGCAGCCGCCATCAGAAGCTGTTATGGGATATATTCTTATAATACTGTTTTGGTTGAGATATATTTGTTGGAAGTTTGGTTATGGTACTTATTATCATTTATTTTACTGGTGCTCTTTATTATTTATAAGCAGGTTTCGGTTGCACCCCATCAATCACTTACGCTATATAAGAAAGAGAAAACATCTGAATTTGAGACAAAACATTAAATGTGGTTTCAATTGACAAAAAGACAGTATGCAATAAACATAGATTTTTCAAAATATTTGTTTGCGTGACCCAGATTACCATTTTATATCATATTTGGCACACTAACATCTAGATCACAGATACGGGGACGACTATTTCAGTATCCCCAGTTAACCATATGACTCGACTATTCAAAGTAACCCTAAAATGAATGACATTTCTCAAGTTCGTAAGTAAATATATAGCAACAACCTCCTGGAACTAAATGTTTTAAGCAACGAAAAAGATCTAATACTAGGTGACCACGCAATATAGGCAACCCATTTAACACGGTTGGCAACGTTTAAAAAATTTAATGTGACAAGTAGCATTGGACCGCCGCATGTTATAGAATTTGCATATAGAAAGGATGTTTTCCCGAAGTAATTCAACAGTAAATAACTTAGAATATAATTCAATGTTGTTTCTATACTGTTAAATTCCAAATTACTTGATTGCGTTGTATTAAATATCTTTCTATGGCTCTGTAGAAACACAGCAACCTGCGTTGTAATATAAATATATAAATTTATGCATAGGGGAACAAACTCTAAAATATTTAATAGTAAAATATTGTACAGTTTTCAGAAAAAGTAAGAAACGCTGCAAACGTGAATTTTATTAGTTTTAAAACATTTATGTTCCATTATAGGTTTTTGTAAATATCACTATAAGATGGATATAATGGATTACTATTTAGACCACACTATAAAAACCACATTATTAATATAAAAGAGTAGCAACCGATGTTTAACTTAAAGCTATTGAAACCGTTGTTAGTGCTAAATTCAATAAATTCCATTATATGAGAGTTTGAACACGTAGTAGGTAGGCTGCTCGATTTTCTCCCAAGTTTGTCGTGCTCAGGGGGCACTTTTCGGTCTTGTTTGTGTGTAGAGCTCATGGTAGGTGCTATGCTAATTTATAAAAAAGGTGACACGACTATTAACGTTTACGCTTGTACTTACGTTTAAAATTAATATATAACCTCCAAAGCAGTCAGTACTTGCAGAAACCACAGGAGTCATTTACATTTTTAAAATAACGTATTTGTGACTAAATAGATTATCCGTAGTAGATACACAACGTGTACTCGTGTCTGCTTGGAGATTTGCAAACCAAAGTTCTGCGTCTCAAGGCAGATTCTTCACTTAGAGTGTTCTGGTAAGAGGTTTTATTTTACATTTCGCAGGCGTAGTACTTTGATTTCGTAATAGCTGGCAAGTAAAAATTCCACAATATAAGAAAATGGAACGACATAAGCTGCAACAGAGTATATAAATAGTGAAGATTTACTTGAAGTATGGTGAACATACAGCGGGGACGTGTTATTTAGTGAAACAGAGATCCGTTTACCTTTTTCCTTTGGGACTACATGAAGGGTAAAGTCTACACCAAGGATCTACAATTGGTCGTGGAATGCAGCCGCAATTATGCGACAACATAATGCAGAACTTTCGCAAAAGGATGACTATTTGTCCCAGAAGCCCAAACTACCATTTAGTAAACATCTTGTTCCGAATATAAACCTATAGCTTGTACTTTGGATTGACATAAAAGTATTGATAATTCTATAACAACGTGTTGTTTATTAAGTAATGTCTTACTAGTACAATACAGTTTCTTAATAACAGGGATACAAGGCATATTACGGCGCACATAGTACCCTGGCGGGCATTATGAGTTACCGTGATACGTGAATGGTCAGAAATGAGAAGCGTCAAATTTCTACCTATATGCGTCAATGCGTTCACAGCAATAGTTGATCATTGACTATCCTTTATCTAATAGACGTGTCTGTCTGGGACGCTGTTTCAGCAGCCAAACCGTAAGAGATAGAGAAAAAAGGTATGAAAGTTATATGTTTGGAATGGTCATGTCAGGTCAGGAACCGAATTTCAGTCTCTAACACTAATTATTATCTTAATTATCCCAATCCTAACTTTTTAGGTTAGATTCTAGGCAAATTTTATCAAGGCGAATGCGACTGGTATTTTGCTACCAACAATGACGTCATATACGTACGTGTGGTGAATACGCGTTCTTTTGCAAAACGGTCTTTTTTGTTTTTTTAAATGAGACATTTGTCTCACTGGGTTTCTAGTAAACTTTCTAATCCATTATTTAGGTCATTATAAGAAACACTAGTAAGACTTAAAATTTTGTCTGCAACACTGGCATTACTTGATGCTTACACCCTCGAGCATAAAGATCTTCATAATTCCCTTGGTACATAAATAACTATTAAAGTTACATATCTTAATGGAAAACCCTTTGTTACACCATATTTTTGATGATCAGTTTAGCAAGCGATTTCTTTCATCTAATAAAATCAGGACAAGTGGCTCATTCAAAAAATGTACCTTCTCCGTAAGGAAAATATGTATTAATCTAAGAAAGATGGAAGCCTAAGTCAAATTACAATGACATTTATGAGGAACCAACGCTGAATGACATAGCTGAGGTCTTTTTACATTAAAAACATTAAATAATTTGTTGTCGACGTTTTAAATTTTGTTTGTCTTTAAAGTTGTAAGAAATGCTAGTGTTAGTTGAAATGACTGTTGAAGAGATATAATTCTTAACTGTTGTTTTGTTAAGAGTTGAGTCGCTAATGTAAGTCAATATGGTAAACTTTTTTATTTTATATCAAGACATTTTTAAGTAAATTTACTCCCTGAATTGTATTTTCTCATGATAGGTATTACTAAAACAAGATAAACACATAAGAACGAAGGAACCTTTCTTAGGTGCAAAACCCACAATTATTTTCTGTTCCAAGTTGTACCTATAAAATATAACCGCCCCCACACACAAAGGAAGGACAAGATGTGTTGTCAGAAGCTTAAGAAAGAAAGAAAAAATATCAAAATAAACAGCTTTATTTTGTTTATGAAAAGTTTAAATTTCATGAGTTAATTGTTTCTACAACCGTTAATTCAAATACTTGCTTTCAAATAGCCATCATGATCATCAGGTTGAAATCTTCGTAGTCTTCTTAGGCCAATTGAACTACCATTCTAAATTTAATCAGCTTCTAGGTAACGTGTTTAAACAATCCGAAAAACGTCGACATAAGCTATTAACATATTCCACTATAAATTAAAAATTTAATAAAATCGTTGAAGATAGCCAAATAATATTATTTATATGGCATTTGTACCCTACACCTAATTAATTAATAGTTTTCTTGGATCTATTAATATATTTTTCCCGCTGCTGATCATGTAAGTCAGTGAAGAAGGTTTAAAGTAAAATATAACTGACATTACTCATCTACCATGATCCATCAGAATGGAGTCCCCAAGGGTCAATCTTGAGCGTTACGCTTTTTCTAATAGCAATCAATGACGTCACAAATAACATTTGTCCACCTATAAGCATCAGACTATTTGCAGACGACATTACGATTTATTGCAAGGGCAAGGATTTAACTTCTATCCAAAATCATTTACAGAATGCTATCGACAACTTTGCAAATTGGTCACAAATATCAGGGTTCAAATTCTCTCCAAGTAAAACAAAAGCTATCCATTTCCGCAAAAAAAGATCTACACAATCAGGAACCCAGATTAAAATTAAACAACCACCCGATTGAATGTAGTAAGCACGTCAGGCTACTTGGGCTGATCTTCGATAAGCGACATTCTTGTTGTACACACTTAGAGACACTTAAAAACAAGTGTAAATCTAAAATAAATATCCTGAAAGCTCTAGCAAATTATGACTGGGGAGCAGATACGCCAACCTTAATGACAATGACTGATTCGTTCTAAACTTGACTATGGCTCAATAGTTTACGCATCAGCTAATCCCAATAAATTAAAAGTATTGAATGCGGTGCACAATACCGCTATAAGGATTGTCACAGGAGCTTATATAACTAGTCCAACCAGCAAAGTTCTTTGTAATGCCAAAGGACTTCCACTGCAACGAAGAAGAGAAATACTTTTGCTCAAATAAGTTTCATCAGTAGCCTCCACCCCCCAAAACCCTGTCTATCACTCAATATTTGACCCACTGTTCCACTCAGTCTATGACAGTCATCTTCCTAAACCATCCCACTACAGAATCACACAATTATTAAACCAGGTTAGCTTACAATTTCCCCAAATTGTCCCCAAAGTTACAACAGAAATGGCTCCCTGGACACACTCCTCTCTTAGTGTCAATTTTGATCTCTTACCGATCACCAAAACTAATAACAATTGTGCAATAATTCGGGCCAGTTTTAATGAACTTTGCCACAAGTAAATGTTCTAGAATTACACATATATATTCACAGACGCGTCGAAAAACGATATCGGAGTAGGGGCAGCTTTTGTCACTCCTGACATCAACGTTAAAGTTCGCCTACATCCAAACACCAGTGTTTTCACAGGAGAAGTCATTGCCATATTAAAAGCATTAGAATGGATCCAGGGCCAAACAGGCGGCAATTACCTACTGTGCTCGGACTCCAAAAGTGCCCTTCAAGCTACAGGAAACCTGTATCCGAACGAATCTCTATTATGCCAAATCCAAAAGTTAGTGACCACCATCACCCGCACGGGAAAGATGCTTCAATTTGCATGGGTACCTTCACACACCGGAATTCCAGGTAACGAAGACACAGATAGGTACGCAAAAGACGCAATATCCTCGAATGATGCTGTCAACTTCAACTATATTACCCATTACGACGCCAAGAACAACTTTAAGGACTGCCTAACTAAGCAAACAGAAAACGAATTGAAGACAACATGTGGAAACCGATTCGACACCAAATCCATTTTCTTTTACCAACCCAATAGTCGACGTCAACAAGTATGCTTTACCAGGCTAAAAATTGGACACAGTCGATTAACACATTCTTACTTGCTAGAGAAAACTGAACGGCCAAACTGTGATGTGTGTAATGTACCCCTCACAACCGACCACATCTTAATAGAATGCAAGAAATACGATGATTCCAGAAAGAACCTTCACATACCCCTAAGAATGGACGAGGTTTTCAAAAATCCCCCCATCCTTATCAAATTCTTTAAAATTACTAATTTAACCAAGTTATTGTAAAATATGTTACGTTACTTTGTGCTAATGACCGTGTAGTTAAAGCACATTGAGCATAATTAATTAAATAAATAAAACAAGATAAACACATAAGAACCAAGGAACCTTTCTTAGGTGCAAAACCCACAATTATTTTCTGTTCCAAGTTGTACCTATAAAATATAACCGCCCCCACACACAAAGGAAGGACAAGATGTATTGTCAGAAGCTTAAGAAAGAAAGTTTAAATTTCATGGGTTAATTGTTTCCACAACCGTTAATTCAAATACTTGCTTTCAAATAGCCATCATGATCATCAGGTTGAAATCTTCGTAGCCTTCTTAGGGCAATTGAACTACCATTCTAAATTTAATCAGCTTCTAGGTAACGTGTTTAAACAATCCGAAAAACGTCGACATAAGCTACTAACATATTCCACTATAAATTAAAAATTTAAGAAAATCGTTGAAGATAGCCAAATAATATTATTTTTATGGCATTTGTATCCTATACCGAATTAATTAATAGTTTTCTTGGATCTATTAAAATATTTTTCCCGCTGCTGATCATGTAAGTCAGTGATACAGCCTTAATAACAAGACGTGTAAGTCTGCGATTATATTTGCTTGCTGCTTTTTCTTGACAACGAAACTTAATATTATTTTTAAGTACCTAGGATAATAAAATTAGCAACGGAAGATGCAGACTTAGACGTTTTGTTTATAATTACAAGTGTTTATGTGAAATGTGACACTCACAGGTAACACGACTCACAAAAATTAATCCTGGTGACACGAGAAAAACCAAACGATCTTTTCAAAAATCTAGGAAAATTTCGATAAGCAGCGGGAAAAATATAATAAGATAACGCGGAATGTATCGTCTATATCGGCTCTTACATTCCTTGTTACTTAAATAGCTATTACTCATAACAAATAAATCATTGATATAGTACTAGCTACTAACTCTAGAAATATTTAATAATAACAATAATAACATGGGGCAATGAAGTATACGAAATAATCGAGGGATGGGCACCACTATATACAAAGGTTACAAGCCTCGGCACGGTAGATAGAAGAGAACTGTATTATGTATGTTTGTAGCGATGATGGTAATAATAACTTTATTAATTCCAAACTAAATAAAGTACTAAAAAGTAAAAGTTAGTAACTAAGCGAAGTCCAGTTGGGTGAGAAATCCATATGAACTTTATCTTCTGCTCCACTCAACCTGGACAATAGTATTTCAATATAGGCTTTGCAATGGAGTTATTAAGATCGTTATTGAATGTTTGTATTTTTACCCGCTTAGTAATAAACTTTAGTGTGATCAAAAATTGCTTTCATCTAGTATGGCTATGGAATAGTTCCTGATTTATGAATGCAACTGTAACTCACTTAAAAGTCAAATTTCAAGTTTGACATGTAAGTATAAACATAGCTGCAATCATAAATTAGGAAGTATTCCATAGCCATACTAGATGAAAGTACTTTTTAATCATACTTTAGTATTGAGAATAGAGTCGAATTAAAGCAAAAGATTTTAAAAAGAGGGGTGCCATGACAAAGTGGCTATTTACAAAGTAACAATTGGGATTTAAAAGCTCATTCTCTCCATTTTTAGTTTGAATTAATAGTATATTAAAGTATGAGTGGATAACAAGGTCTTTAAAAACGCGCGAGTTTTCGAGCACGACGGCGTAGCTGGAGTGCTCGAAATAGAGCAAGTGTTTTAAAGACCAGTTATCCACGACTGCTATTTTTTATTAGAACTGCAATATTGGAAATAAATTAGGTACTATAAACTTATAAATAACGTTTGTTGTGATAAATCGAGAGGGCATAATAATATTGCTACTATAGTTACGAGAATTGTTTAAGTTTTTGTCGCGTCCACATCCGTTGTTGCATTCAGACGTGTCAGCAAAATAAAGATAGCGATGAAGTTATAATGTTACCTATATACCTTGTTTCCTTGACAACCTTTAAAGCTCGGCGTACTTTAATCGCCTGTTTTCGCACGCTCAGGTGTGCTTTAAACGGCGATTTTGATGCAGGTATAATAAAAAATATTCTTAATTTAGTTTTGAAAGGGCTACTTAGCATTTTTAAATCGAGTGATAGCTTGTTGTAACAACAAACGGCACAGTAAGAGAGTGATTAAATAATGTAATGTAATGATGTATAGGCGAAGTTAATAGACCTTTGTATCTGAGGTTTATATTATGTACCGTGTGATCATAAGATTTTATTCTCTAGAAGGCTATGGAATTTTTATACCTTTAATTTATATTGACACTAATACGGGGGTTATTTTTCGAGTGAATGATTCGTAATAACACACCTGTGTCATTCAAAAAGTTATCAAACAACTCAATAACCATATAAACACATACATTTTATAGTGACCGCCGGAAAAAGTCATAGTGACAATTTGGAGAATACCGAGAGATAAAATAAATTTATACGATAATTAGAGTCGCCTATGACTCTTGTTATAGGTTTTGCAGTACTGATGTGCATTGTGAGTCTATGTCATATTCGAGGTGAGTACGTTAGGTTATCGTTGTTATTTGACAATGACTGACGCAAATTGTAACCTGCAAATGTTGAATTTGACATAACTTGACAGTGCTACCAGTAATACAGTAGTGAGCGACATGATTTTTAGCTCACTAGTGGGTTATGAACCATTTTAGAGGTCTAAAATAGATCTAGTAATAACTTTATAACTAGGAAGTGTTGGATAAAGGTACTTAATCACAATTTTGACAGAGTTTCTTAACTTTTACGGAATATTAAATTTAAGGTGAACACAAACTGTGCTGTTTATGGAGAACGGAGGAAAGCATTTTGAACATGTATAGTTGTTTTAGTTATTAACGTTTTTATGCATCCATCAGAAATTTTTGTATTTTCTAAAATTACATACTACTATAACCTTAAATGCTCATATGTAAAATGCAAATATCACTTTTACTGCTAAATTTAAAAAAAAATTATTCTACTGCCCTTTAGAGCGGTAGTCTTCAAAGTAAGGTAGGCGTATCCTAAGGGGTATGCGAATAAATACTTAGGGGTAAGCCAAGTGACAGGATAAAATAAGAAAACCAATGAAATATTAACTTGCATTATGAAATTACACCATCATGAGCACTAAATAGCCGAGGAAACACTTAAATATCTTCAATATTTTTAAGCATAATGGTTTGGAATTTTGGTGGGTTATGCCGACCCCTAAAGGGATTCAAGCTACCGATTTGGACTATTTCCATCTCTGAATAGCAGCATACTATAATGGACTAATGTTTACAATTTACAGAAGCTTAACCTTCAAAATCTGTTTTATCAGTTTAAAATACCTACAGATCCGAATTTTTATTGCAACAAAATTTTAGCAATTGCTTGTAGAAGCAATAACGATCGAACTATGGTTAAAACATGAAGTATTATAAAACAAAAGTGGATCATATTTTGAATGAATAGAACAATGCCTTTCATTTTTACATTTTATAAAAGCTCTTCTAGGTTATTAAATAATTTTGAGTTTTTAGTAGGACTACTTCCTTTTAAAAAACCTGTAAAAGGCTATACCCAGCACTTTCCTCGCCCAAATTAGATCAATTTCCAAATTTAAAAAAAATTATCTTGCTGGGGTTTGAACCTGCCGCATCTGCATAGCGATCGTAACCGCGCCATAAAGCCTTATAGAAATAAGTGCGGCGCGCGCCTCTCTTGAATAGAACGGTCTTATTGTTGAAACGTTTTTACAATTTTGTGACATTATCCTGTATCGGTTGAGTCTTACTTTCGGCAAATGTAAAACCTGACCTATGTGAAAGTTATTACTTCCTTCTATTTCAAAATTAACCCAAAAATAATTTTTTTTAAATTTTTTAAGGTGTTCACCCTGTATATATTTGTATGAAATTGTACCGGTTACATGTGAAGTAGATATATAATATGTATGCAACATATCATCTTCCTCTGACAAATTAATAGTGTTTGAGCTATATCGCCAACAAACAGACAGACAGACAGACAAACGGAGTGAATTAAGAAAATCTCTTTTTCCTCATCTAGGGGACTTGAAACGTGAAGATCTGAAGAAATCTCGGAAGGTGATTTTTTCGTGATTACAATACTTCTTTCGTCTTTCAGACGAGGGTAGTAAAAATATAAAAAAATTAAATCATTAGCGTATGTATTCTAATAGCGAAATAATTAGTTTTACCGCAAAAATAAAACGTAAAGTTCAACTTCAGGATTTCGTTCAAGGCGTTGTAACCGGATTTAGTTGCTATCACTTTTACTTTTTTTTTAAATATTAGTTGGAGTTTGAGTGATCTTTTGTATAAATGCGTATAGCTTATTTTTAAAAAATTATATGGCTATATTAGAAAGATCTTGAGGATGCTGGAGAATATTTCGAAATCGAATTTTCACCTTTTTCTTGCCTAACACTCTTTTAATAATAATTTAGGTGCCAACCTTACAATATCTTTGCATAGTTTTTGAAAGACAAATCAACTTACTAAATACCCGAAGGAACATCACAAACTCTTTGAGAAACAGTTAAACAATATTTTTATGTTTACTCCATAAAATGGTTGCATTTTGGTTTTATATTATCTTATAGTTTAGCTATATTGCAATTATTATTGCTTCTAAAGAAATTGTTTCAGCTTTTTGCAACAAAAATGTGTATTTGCAGAGTTTTGTGGATGCTAAAAAGTTGTTGAAATAAAAATCAGCCTTTCTTGATCACCAGGGTAACTTTCAGAATATTCTCATTTTTAATCGTTCATTGTAGCTATGAGGAAATAATTAAAATACACAGCTTAACCCCTTTGGGGGGGGTGCACAAACCACAAAAATTACAAATCATGATCCTTAAAAATATAGAAGATATTTGGGTGCCTTTATTTCCAGTGAAACACAATGTATACACTAGGGGGTGCACACTGTTAATGTTTTCTATCTTAGGGGTACTCGATCAAAAAAGTTTATAGAGGGTACTGCCCTAGAGGACAAACATTTTCGATCATACCTTTCATGCAGATGTAAGAGATATATGTTTTTAATTAAATTATTATTAAGGCAATACGAATGTGACACACGCTTGTCGAACATACTTAATTAATTTAAAGTTACAAGCTTGATAGTTCACTTTCACATTTTTTTATTTCAAAAATAAGACGAACACATAATTTTGGAGTTTTATATATGCAATATATTTATATTCTTCTATTGTAAAATATTTTCAATTCCTTTTTTCAGTTGGAAAGGTATAATATGTATAAGCCGTCAACGTTTCAAATATTACTCTCCATTTGAAATGCAACACCATTTACTTCTTCAGGATTTCACTCTCTCCAATTTGAACATTCTGCAGTAAATAATAAGTAAGAATGTATTGAATGAATTACTAATATTGTCAATAGAGAGGTCAGTATGAGTCTTTTTCCAGTGCATTAATCCTTATTATATAGTAAATAGATAGTAAATAAACATATTTTATTTACTAGCAACATGATACAAAATATTAAAAGCTACCCATAATTTTCTAGAAATTTTTCAAATTATTTCCCGCTCAATCCCATGGTAACCATGCAACTACAAACATCTTAGCAACCATACATTCAGGAAATTCTTGAAATTACTTAGCGATTCTTATTTTCAGTATGACAGATGACAGTTAATACATTTTGAAGTTTTATTCTAATTTTTCTAATGTGCTACTAATTAAAATATTTTATGCACCCCTAGAGATATTCATTTGTTTACCTTCGGTGGTAACTAGGTTGTAGCTAGGGTTGCTACCCGTCCGGTTTTCTCCCAACATTCCGGTAGAGACCACTGTCCGGTTGTCATCTCAGACCGGACGCAAAATGTTCGGTTTTTAGATCAAATGTGTTAATATGATAATTTAAAAAATGGCCCATATCAAAGCTTTCCCAATATATTTATTTCATCGTCGTCTGTTTTATTTTAGACGCAAACCGCAACGATCCGTGAGTGCGATTTAGTGCACATGCAGCCCATACCACCTAAAGAATAAGGCTGCAGCTCCCCGGCGTGTCGTCAGCACAGAAATACCGGCCCTCAGTAGAATTTAGCGTTAAATGGCTAAATCACACAGGCCAAAAATATAAAACTTTAAATTTACTTTGTATTCTACCATTATCTCTTTGACTCAAACGATTAGTATTCACTTTACCATAATAGTTTTAAATAAAAGTATTGGTTGTACAGTTAATATCCTCTATTATCTCCTCGCTACGATATTGGCACAAAACAAAATTAACCAAATAACCCTCCCGTTGCTTCCCAGTAATTTGATTTAAAAAATAATTTAGTTCTAGTTTAAACCGAATTTCCGCAACGCGACACATCTTCTATAAGAAATTTCAAAACCACCTACGTTATAGTACATATAAAACTTCATTGAAAGAAAATAAAGAAAGTTTATTTCGCATATTTTGATAACAAACCGAAATGAGGTGACAATGCATTTATTTCACAACCAGCTGTAATGATAAATTACTTACAAGCACACTACCAAACACTAACGAAGGCACTAAGTGGCTGGTCTATTAAAAAGAAGCTAAACAATTATAATTTATTGATAATTTCAATAAACATGCATTTACGATTTGTACTCATAGTTCATGTTGGCGACCATAACTGGCCTTCTTTATCTGATATTACGATCTCGTAACGTCAGAGAAACGATGCCCTTCTTTAGATGGTATTGGCACAGCTGACATACTTACTGCATCGGCAATACAGTGCATCTATGTAACAACGCAGTCACTACGTTGTACTTTTATGATTTCGATATGTGAGGTAATCTTAAAATATTGGCACTTGGTTTATGGTATAAATTAAAATCGTCATAGGCGACGAAAAGGATTATTTTTAATTATTATATAGTGAAATAAATATCTTTCGTCTCGTATGTGTCGATTATTATTATATTTTTTTTAATATAAAAACAAAATATGTCCGGTTTTGGTGTATACGAAAGGTGGCAATCCTATCTGTAACCATGTCAACCTCAGAGAAAAACATGTTCGTATCATAACGTACATATCTTATAATTTTTACTCTGTGTGCATGTATTTGAAGATATCAAACATTTCATGACTCAAAAATACTAATAATAGGTAATTGCGACGTCGTTGAAATATTTCAATTTTCATGACTCCACTGTAGACAGATAAACAGAGATTCACACTGATTTCTCTGTCTCAAGAAGTTCACACAAGTTGCCCAAACTATTTTCTCTTACTTATAACACTAATAATAACAAATATCTTTATTTAATCCTGTAGCAAATGGGACGCCGTGTATGGAATTGAGAACAGACTCACCTGTAAAGCATCCTTTCCTGCCTGTCAGCCTCCACGTAGATCCGGTAATACATGAAAATCATCACCATGCCGGGCACCCAAAAGCTGACACTTGATGAAATCACCGCGTAAGTTCTATTGACGTTGAACGTGCAGAGATGTGGGTTTTTTCTCCTGAAATCCAGATTTTCGTCTGTGGTGTACCACTCCATCAAGATGGGCAGGAAAGAGACCAGAGCCGGGCTGCACCAGACGACGGCCAGCATGATGGCCAAGCGGGTGTTGGTCATGATGAGGGGGTAGTCTAGGGGCTGCACTATCGCGTAGTAACGATCAACACTGATACAACACAAATGCAAAATGGAAGCTGTCGAAAAGTACACATCGAGCGAGCTCCAAACATCGCACATGAAATACCCGAAAAGCCACAGGCCCCCGGTTACTTCTACACTGAAGTTGAAGCACATGGCGCAGATGGCCACCAGCATGTCTGCGAGGGCGAGACTGACCACGAAGTAGTTGGTGATGACCCTTAGCTTACGATGCCTCATCACCGAGACTATGACTAAGAGGTTACCAAGGAGAGCGGCTATGATGATTAGGGCCATGACGGTCATTTTGACCGCTATCAAGAAGCAGAGTAGCCAACTTTTTGACGTCCAACTGTTATCGTTGGTGTAGGCGGTTTTATACGTCACCACAGAGTTGCTCGCCACATAGAGAAAAGGGGTGACGTTGTTGGAATTGTGGAACTCTGTGGTTACGTCTCGGGGCCCCTCCGTTAAAACGTCAGTTAATATTATTTCATTCATTTTGCGGCTTTGATTATAGCTGACGGTTAAAGAGCTTTAATAGTTGCGGCAACTATAAATATAGCCGCCTTCAGCAGGAAATTTCCAATTATTGTTCTGCTTCTGGGGTGCTGGTTTTTACATATTTTTATTTTTGTCGGCGCGATTTTATTTCCCTTTAATTTTTATTCTGGAGCTATTGCTCGTGGTGTTTTCGTCGTCGTTCGAGTAGCTTGCGAGAGATAAATTGAATTGATATGTTCCGCAACTCATTTTTGCGCTTAACGGTTCCGATTGGTTCGTCAGACGTTCTTCCCGGCGCGTTTAATTACATTTGCGCAAATTTTGAGGCTTTGCTGCCGGAGAGCGGCTTTAATTACGCAATAACAGAAAGATGCTTGATTTCCTCTACTTTCTTTAATTAGTACTTCGTTTGCACAGATTGAGCCGGAATTAAGTGGAGAAAAGCACCATTACAAGTTTTGCACAGTTTTTCCGCTAAAATCACGGGGATTAGTCAGCCAGTGGGCTTTTATTGGTCCACTCGGCAATCGCTGTTTAAGTTCAGCACTTTTTTCGACTATAAAACACTTTCTCACAAATTAAGTTTATTATGTCACTTTCCAGCTGGGTGGAAGTTTTAATTGCAGTTGGACAACTGAGGTTACGACGCAAACTGCCAGCCTCGAGAGGTCCGAGACCACATTAACAGCAAAAGTTTCTAAAAGTTATTTTCTCTACGTTTGCACCTAATTTCTACGCCACAAAACTAAGCTACCTTCAACTACCGTTTAGGAAAAATATGTCTGTAGAAAAGTTTACGGGTCACCGCAATTTCGTAGTTTGTCACTTGCGTGTGGTTAGCTGCTCGATTAGCATGCGACTTTCCATGAGCAAACCGCGTGTGTAACTGTGTATTTAAAGGGCAGGAGAGACGCTCCGCGGCGTCTGCGGCGTCGCTCTGCCTCTCTTCGGAAGGAGAGGGTGGAGGATATTACGGGCTTTTGATTGCTTTTTACCTGTTACTCTCCAACATTTTCAACAACCTATTAAAGTTTTTCTGGATGAACTTGTACAAATAAGACGCTTTATGGCGCATAAAGATTTTAAAGCCGCGTTTTGTGCGTTTACGGGCGTCGTATAAAAGTGCATCATTACAGGTTTATTTGGGAAACTTCCTCGAACTGTTGCCCTGGTCGAACCTACAGCTTTACGCCGCTTTGGATGTAAAACTGTTGTTATTAAATTTTTGTCCCATTAGCTCTACATGTACAATGGTTTGCGCATTTTAGCACTAAAGGTTTATGGAGCAGCCACATCGGTATGTCGAAAGAAAACGCATTAAGGTATGGGTTAATTATACGGGCTGTGAAATTGCTGCTATAAATTGGCCTGTTTCAGAACTTTATTGTATATTCCAATGTTTTATTCACGAGAAAATGCTACAAAAAGCAATAAAATTTAGCTAGCCTAAATATAGTAAGTGTCTTTGGAAAAGCTATTTGCCGGGAAAAAGATAATCTGCTAATTTACAATATTTAGAGGAATCCTAGTTGAAGGTAATAACAGAGCAGAAGTTTTATGTTCTTTAGCAATTTTATATTTCCATTCTGAAAAGTGCTTATACTACTTCTCTTTATGGCGCTATTAAAACCAATTTTATATGTCCGTACTACTGGCGCAATTTATAAAAATTTCATGAAAGATAACAAACCTGCGATCTAAAACGCTACTGAACCTGCTATTGCACCAGCTATAAAAGACATCAGTACGTAGTATGCTTCATTTACTAATGTTGTCAAATTAGCAAATGTTTTATAAATATCAGTGTAAAGCCAGGATACATATAGTGTAATGAAAGTGACTGATCTAGCACGACTATCAGGTGCTTGTTTGTAATTTATTTATTTTTATAAAAAAATAATATAAGTTAAATTTTATGGCAAAGATCCTAGTACACACACAATTCTTAGTTTTTTTTAATTTTTATACTATGCTCATAGTTTGCCTGTCAGTAAATTAAGGCTGATTAAGATGGAAGTGTAATAATTAATCGCACAAATAAAAATGGTTGAATGCAATACTGCAATACTGATTACGCTAGCTCTCGGCACACAAGACTTCTTTATCTCATGAGTTGGGTTCATAAAAGTACTATAATCTCAAATTTTAGGTTATTTGTCTCAATGTAGCTCGTTTGCTCGATTAGTAAATAAAATTTACAATCTCGAAAATTGACAAATGAACACAAAATGGTTTTTTTCGTACAGCGTGAAATTGAACGTTTAAAATTGTGAAATACTGTGAAAACGCGTTAGGTAAATTATTTGAATATTCCCGCTTGGCAACTATTAAAACATCGCCTTGATTGTTTTTAGGATGACGTCACACCTCCCCTTGATTGTTTGGATGCACGCCGATCTTTCAACTGTTTATGATCGATTTCGCCCCCAAAACTGGTGACGCCGTACGATTTTTGGAAACCGCGAAGTAATTGCACTTTTGGAAAAGCACTAGGCCTCTTCGGCAAGGTTTAATCTTGGATTTAAGTCGTTTCCCCGAACGCTGACAATTAATTTTTAGATCTATCCTACCTCGTAAAGTTTGCTTCGTTGCTGCTTGCAGAGCTGGTCGTAGTGACGCTGCTGGAATATCTCAGATTGTAGCTACTTCTCTGGGTGCAAATTCTTCTCAGGATACTCCTGCACACTCCGCTGAACTCCTGGACCGCTAACCTTTGGCTTCCGATGCTGATTTGGGTCGCAGTCAAACCTCGGAATTTTCAGGTGCTCGCTCCCGTTCACACAATCGGAAGCAAGTTAGATTTTTTTTAATTTTTATGTCGTGGATCTTTCCACAAACACTTGCACTGAAGCACGGAGACTTGAGCAATACAGCTGTACATTTTTAAACAGGTAAAAATACTTTTATTAATATAAAAACGGTAATTGAAAATCGAGCACAAATTTGCACTGTCTGGCTATAATTTAATTCAATTGTTTTCCTCTTAATGACAAAAAAGCATCATGTTGCTAAGATACAGTGTTATTCTGCTATTCATTGGAAA
Source organism: Agriotes lineatus (assembly GCA_940337035.1). Taxonomy (NCBI): domain Eukaryota; kingdom Metazoa; phylum Arthropoda; class Insecta; order Coleoptera; family Elateridae; genus Agriotes; species Agriotes lineatus. Next base: position 64,662 of record CALNHX010001841.1, on the reverse strand, counting down.
TTAGGATTGATAATTTTTACCACAAATGGAATAAAGTTTGAGTACATAAATTACAATCTAACATTTTCTTAAAATCTAAAATATTGTCTTTTTGCTTATGACTAATTGTTCCATAGCGTTGCACTCACAACCGTTTTTTAATTCCGCTGCTCTGCTTTTGCACTATGTTTTTAATTATTAACGCACTGATATTTGGGTTCCGCACTTTTCACGTTGCTTACTTTTATTTTGTTGCCTCCATTCAGGTATTGCTCTTTGCAATTTTCTAAATTATCTTTCATCTTGCTTCACCCTTCTGCTTGCTCACAATTTTCACAGTCCTTTGCTTTTGTTGATAATTAGGCTCCTTTTTATGCACGCAACAACCTCTTTGTGTCAATTACTTTCGTTCGGTCTGGCTTTACATGTGCACAAACCTATCATTTTAATTATATTACTTTATTCACAGGCCAAATTTAAACCCTCTGAAATATGCTTTGCTTTTGCGTGTCTTTATCCGACTAATTACTGTTTCTCGTATCTCATAATCAATGCGTTTAATATTTTTATTTTTGTTTAAAGTTGCAATTTCGTAAAATATCCCAACCTTGTGCTTCATTGACTTGGTTGAATATTTTGCACTGCGAACAGAGCCAAGCTGTGGTCTTAATACCATTTCAATAGATATACAATAATTACAACAATAACACTACAAAGTAAAGTTAAAATTTTTAATATTTATTAATTACATGGCAATCCTAGTTGCCGCTTTAGGAATTCCCGTATTAGGAATTAAAAAAGAACTATTCCTAGCATTATTTTAAACGTTCCGCCAAGTTGTACTTTCGTACATTTGCAATTTCCAGTACGCAGTTAGTTATTACGCTGACGCTGTTAAGAGTGGTTACATTGCTACAATTATGCTTTTTCACATTACGAATTGCTGCTTAGCGATATATAAATCTCAAATGAACTAATTTGTAATGGCGGGAATTGCCTGTACTTCATTCACCCAACAGGGATAGTAAAATCTGGACCTGGTTGATTACTAATATGATTTCATTAAAACTTAGATCATAGGGTATATGCATAATTATAGAGGTTCTGTTTTACATGAAACATTGATTATGGCATTCATAAAGACAACAAAGAGGCCATTCCACCCTGATACAAATTTCCAATCAAGTTATATGAGTGATCTAGTTACAGCTGATATTTGTAACTTGTGTTGCAGCTTTTACTGTCGAAGTCCAGGGAATGAAGTGTAGATTTCTATTAGTATAATTTATAACTAGTAACTGTAACAGCAGCTTCGTCCTGTCACGTCTGGTTTTTTAAAACGAGTACTTTTTAGGTTTGACTAACCCATCGGTGACCCTGCTACTGCAATATATCTCACACACCATGTGGGGTAACTCCATTTTTTCTCAGTTTTTGGTATTCTACTGCTTTTATATTTAGTTTGAAGATATTGTAAGTCGAACTAACCACAGTGCAGTATTTTATTTACTGAAAATCGTACGACACTCATTAATGACCAATAGAAAAAATTAGTTCACGAGCCGTAACCAAGACAACAACAAAATTTCTTGGAATTTTTTTGTAGGTAGACCAACCGAACTGCGAGGGTTTGTGTCGTTACGATTTTTATTACCGAATCTGCATTCGAGCATTAATTTTCGGAAAGAATTAATGATCTTATGACGACAATAAAATATAATCATAGCTTGCTTGGCTACATGAGTCGACGGCTTCTTTGTGGCACAGAGGAAAACACTTGTATGATAAGCGATATAAATTGCTGACGTAATTAACGTAGATATTTTTAAATAATATTAACTGCAAGTAAATATGGTGAAATATAACGAAACAGATGAATACAGTAGATAGTTGTATACTGTAGTAGTAATTATGTATGTACCAAATATTACAACCTACCTTAGAAGACTCACATAAATCCGACTAGCACAATCTTCGGCTGCGATATGGGTATGATAAAAGTAGGATTTTTGTTTACTTTACTTTCGCATAAACGCTTTAGGTTTACTAAAAAAGGAGTATTGGGCGCCAACATTATTATTTAAAAAGTTAATTTTTTTCTTTATAATATTTATGTACATTCAATCATATAATTCATGCGTCATGTTAATGGTTAATTATGAGTTTAATATAATAAAGGTTTATCTACTGTGGTAGTTTCTATATGATACTTTATACGGAAATATCGAATTAGAGTTATTATCAGTTTGATTTACATGGATTAATCAATCAAGAGTTTTATAGAAATGTTTTCTTTCTTTTTCGGAAATTCGGCATCTGTAGGTAAGATAAATTTAAAAAACCGTCTATACCCTCTTAACCTATTTCTATCGTGTATTAAAAAAAACTCATTCGCAGCATGCCATGATCAAATTGAAGTTTGCCGTAACTTGAGACATACCCATTGGTGCAAATGAACTACCAAGTCAAAAAGAACTGAATTACATCTTGACCTTGAATTATTCTCCAAAAAATATACAAAACACTTAACAAAAACAATTTTTATTGACCTTTATGGTTATTACACTCGTTGTTGTTGTCTACATCCCATCTTATTTTCCATTTTGCTTGATACAATTAAACTTAATGCAGTGTAAACCTTTACCTGTCACAGTGACAGATGTGTTCATAAACAAATTGCAATCTGACATTCACCTACAGACTTAAGTTAAGACATGACTAGATTTTATACTTTTCTTTCCAAGACCTACCTTAAATGAGTTTTTTTTTTGGAACACACATTATTTTCAATGAAGGTTGTTAAATGATTTATCAGTTCATTCATTTCACATTTCTAAAGTATAAGAAATATCCATTATTTGACAGCTCTCTGCTGTATAACATTAAATCTCTTTCTGACATTTACAAATATAACCTGGTGGTTATTTAATTGATTAATTTTAGCCTCATTACTGAAAACTCTATGATGAAGTAATTGAAGGTAAATCAAATTTCAAATGTAGGTACATTTTAAACTTGTAACCTGACATTATCCAACTGAATAATAACGTCCCATACTCAAAGAAAAACAGGGAAAGCATAAAAAAAGACAAAGCTAAACCAAGACCCTTTATTATAATATGTACTAATCGCCACGTAGGTACCTACCAGTTAATTTGTAACTACTTTTTCCATTAAGAACATGCCCACCAAATTAATTCTATTTGTCTGAAAAACCATTGCTCTTTAATATAATGTAGAATTGGATTAATTACAATCTTACAGATGAGAAGTTTCTAATTTCTTATCCTTTTAAGCTGGGAATCAGCTCTTAATTTATTTACTGCTGGACTCTATCAAGCCCCAATCTGTTTTTTATTAGAAACGGGAAGTGGTTTCCTCTTTTATTTTTAGTTGACAATTCTCAAACTAGCCTTCTACTTGAAATCAAAAAGAACTAAATGCAGATTATGCAACCTGTATTTCGCCTAAGTAATTTAAGTTGTCTAACTATCAGGTTTTGTGATCATTCAGATTTATTATATTTTAGTAGGTCGACTTTGAAATGCTACAATTAATTGATCATAAAACGTAGAAGGTTGATTTTTGATCCATAATTGTATTTTTAATTCGAAAGTATTTACAGATTGACAATGTTTGATATTGATGGGGATTGAGTTATACAATTTGGCGCATTAAGTAACTTGGATGTTTTTGCGAAGTTATAAGTAGTATGATATTCCAATTAGTTTTAGTTCTGGTATTGTAGTCATGCCTAGGATTTTGTAATATACTTCGGTGTTTGAATGTAAAGATTACCATGACTTGTATACAGTGACCGCCAAAAAGGCTGTATCCTACAAAAAACTTCTTGATATTTGATTTTTGAAAAAACTTTAAACGACAATAATTTGTGCTTGTCTACAAACCTATTTAGCCTCTATCATGTATACCGAGGAATAATATTTACTTATTCAGAAAATAGCGCTTTTCGAAATTGTCAAAATCCAAAAAGTACTATTCTTCGGAATTGTAAGTAAGATATCAATGAGATTTTTAAAAGTGTGTTAGTCTTCTAACTGAATAATGTAAAGGCCAGAAAACATATACTTTTTTTAAACTAAAATAAAATTTTTAAGTTTTTGGTGGAGGAAATATTTAATGATAATTTATTAATACTTATTTAAATTCTTTCTAAAAACTCGAATCTAGCCTTAGTAATGAATTACTATATTAATGAATTGGTAAAGATAGTTGTTTGTTAATATCAGAGTACAAGACATAACGGATAACCATCAGAATAAACTATGAGGTCATTTGAAAAGATGAAAGGCAAAACTCGAATAATTATTTGAAAAAATTTAAAATGTCAAATTAATATAAATACTGTACTGAAATGTAATCCAGGAGTGTTAATTTAAAAACCGAATGAATTTTTATTACTATGGTAAATTTTAATTTAAAAATAAAAGAAAAATTGATTCTAACATTTACACGTATTTTCGATAAAAGCTAAATTTTAAAAATAAAACCGTGTTACTAAAATGATATTTATTTTTTAATTGGTTTATAAAACGGGGTATTAATGATTAAATTAACGAGATGAACAAAAGGTGAACATTTAAACAAACTGTAAAATAAATGGAGTTGCAAATGGACTAACAGATAAGGAATTGTGAGGTGGTAGTACAAGAAGAAGTTTAACGGCTGCGATCAGCAAAACAATCTTTATGGATGTTTGAAGTATAATTTGGACCTGGGTAAACTACATAAGATGCATTATTGGTTGTCCTGTTTGATCTGAATCTGCATTGGAGTTACTGGGAGGGAAATACATCTTCACTTAAGTTGGATTTGGATGCGCACTGCATGGAAATATCCTGTTGAATTTGGACGATCAGCATTATAGTTAATAATGGTTGGACGTAAACATATCTACATCTGAATTGAATTTTGAGGTGGACTGCAACGAGCTTCTTGTTTGAGGTAAACTGCATCGAACTTCTTGATGGAGGTTAGGAATATTTTGTTGGATATGGATAAAGGGCAGTACAGTCACTGGTTGATAGTCGCATTTATACCTGAGTTGTACTTGGAAGCAGTAGATGTATGGAAGCGTATCCGTAGTGTGGCAGTTTGGATTCCTGACAGTTTATAGTCGTAGTTAAAAATAAGGCGATTCTTGCGGACCAGGGGCTTGCAGTGTTGGTGTCTACATTGAAGCTGCATAAAGAGCAATTAATAACAACGGCTGTTACAACTAGTTAAGGAGCTGTATTTACATGGGTGTCCCAGGACATTGCTAAGCAGATGCCATGTGTTTGGTTAGATGGAGAGTCCGATCGAAGTACTCAAGGGAAGTAATACAGGTATTTGTTAAAAGATCTAAAAGTCATAAGCTTTGATAGTGAGTGAATAATATATTTGAAGGAACTACTTACCATTGTTGATGTTTCTACGGTGATAATGATTGTAACGAATACGATTTCGACTGACTTTTAACTTTCCATAATTTCGACGTTGACAATTGAGAACTGTCATCTTTGAAAATAATTTTCATAATACTATCAGGCACTATCGAGTCTAAAAATTTTGTAAAACAACTACAGCAATTAGTAATTACATGAGGATAATTTGTCATATTTTATAAAGCAAGAACCTAACCTGATTTGAGAGTGATTTTGCTACCGGAGCAAGAAATTAAAAAAAAACTCTGAGTAAACAAATTTGAATAATGGCATATGTTTTATCGGAGCTTTTTAAAAGTAAATAAAAATATAAACTGGGACAAGTCATGTAAGCCAATTTTTTACTATTTGAGTATTGCAATTGTACCTTCCTAAGTGTTTATGAAATCATATCTACCACATGCCTATGAACCAAAAAAACTGGTTAATGCAACATAAGCAGCTTGGAATAGCATCGACAATGAATTCATTGTGAAAGCACTAAATCTGCTCAAGAAATTTATTGTTCTTAGCTTTATGTCTTTCAATTGTTTTTCGTATACTGCTTGTAAGATAGACTGTACTATAATTCGTAGTTAGCATTTATCTCCACTTTTGTAAATTATTATTATTATTTAAGTTGTCTAAATTTCAGGATATTTTACATTTTTATAACAAAGATTAATTATGTGTTTTAGGCTACTTACTACGAAAGGACCAAGTTTTTTACCAAACTGTTGGATATTCCATCATTTCCTGCAGCTCCAGGATTTTTTAGGAAGTTGATATGTTTTTTAATATTTCCATTGTAGCATCTACTTTTCGTTTCTTCTAACGTTGTCTTTAATATTGTCTACCTATTCTATTCGGGGTTTTCCCCTAAGTCTTCGTCCTTCACATCTCATTTCAAAGATATTTTTAGATATCTATCGTCTTCCATGCAAGTCACATGGTCATACCATTGAGGTCGCTTTCTTTCTAACTATTGCCCTATAGGAACTGGTTCTAATGCTTTTCTTACACTTACACTTACTGTTTGAAGGTGACATCCAAGAAGACTGTAATAAGGAGATGTAACTTGCTACGACGGCTGTATATAAAAGCGGCCCCAATGCCGGGGATAGCCGTCGCGGCGCTGTTGACAGCGTGTAATGTTCTTTGTTAATTTTCGTTTGTTTTGGCTGCCGTTCGAGAGTTGGAAGCGAGCTAAATTAACGTGTAATCGCCATTAAAAGTCAGTTTACGGTTGTTAATCAAATAGAGTGTATTTCAAGTGTGTTATTAATTGTTAAAACATGGTCCGAATTTCCAGTTACACTCAGCAAATATTTAGCATTCACAGTTCACGAGTTTTGTGAATGGATAATAATACACGACGACAGCCATATTTGTCAACTTTCAGCGGTCCGCTTCGAAACGCGAGTTATTTCTCCTTAGTACAGTCTTCTTGGTGGCATAGCAACTTTCGAGTAATCAAGAAAAGTTGCAGGAACATGGTGCTCATAACATGTTTTTTAATATTTCCATTGTAGCATCTACTTTTCGTTTCTTCTAACGTTGTCTTTAATATTGTCTACCTATTCTATTCGGGGTCTTCCCCTAGGTCTACGTCCTTTACATCTCATTTCAAAGATATTTTTAGATATCTATCGTCTTCCATGCAAGTCACATGGCCATACCATTGAGGTCGTTTCTTTCTAACTATTGCCCTATAGGAACTGGTTCTAATGCTTTTCTTACACTTACACTTACACTTACACTTACACTTACTGCCTTTATGCTCCGTGTAATCTCAGTTCAGTTCAGTTAGCAAATGTTTTCTTCTCTCAACTGATTTCACTTTACAACATTCTACGCATACTATAGTGCTGATTTCAATTTAATCCATAGTTTACTGGACTCTATGGACCCCGAATCGTATTTGAAAAAAAAAATCTATGATGAAGTCTAATTTCTGAAGGTCATGTTATCAGCACCGTGCCATCTGTTGATTGGTTTCCACATTTCTTACGGGTATTCTTTATCGTGATTTCACCATCATTAGTGCGTAATCAATCTGATATCAAGTTTGTCAGTACGGAGATTTCGAGATGTATGTGATTTTGAAAATTTCAGTTCGTCATAAACGGTTTATTTTCCTATCACGAATCTTAAACGTAAGTCGTCGCTGGTGTTTCCAATGTATGCATCACAAATAGGAGTGACTGAGTCTTTTCCTGATTGTTTTACTAATTTTGTTATACAAACACTATGTCTTACTGCGAGGAGGTTAGGATGCGTGCATACACCTGAACAATATTCAGGCAGACTGGTGTTGCGTTAAGCTTTACAATTAATTTCTGTCATGTTAAATTTCAACACGGAGCCTTTTATTCCTGTGTAAATAATGATGCTCACAAACTTTGATTCTTGGGCGTTGCTTGAATACATACTAGATTTTCGTTAAAAGACACAAAGTGGCTGCCAGTTGTTCAAAACGTTCCTGCGATTTTCTATCCTTTCTAAGTACCTTTCCAGTATTTTGAACTTTCGCTACCTTGATTTTAATTGGTCCAGTCGGATGACATTGCGAATCCTTATCATCATTGACAAACTGCACTGCATTAAGAGCTTTCTCGGGAGATTGATCTATGGAGAGCCCTTTTGTGTGCGCAATACTTAACTATTCAAATTACTACAATCACGCCTTTGTCAATGAGCCAGTCGAAGACGGAGCCTCAGGTGAGTGATAATGGATACGGTTAGCGTATATTCAATGCTGCTAGCCCGATATCAGATTAATGCTATACAAGCCCATGTCTTGTTAACTGATTGAGAGAAATAGTAAGTTCGGCGTATCTGAATTTAACCACCAAAGTTAATCCCATATTGGACTAGCAGGTCTGAGTATATTTTAACGTGGCAGAAATATTAATGTGGTCATCATACTATTCTGTAAACTCTTAGTTTTTGAAATACAACCACCACGATGTGTCTGTGTAAGCCTTGTGTAAAAGTGAAAGGAAAAATTATCGTTTCGGTAGAAATTATTGGGTTGTTTGTAAACTTCAATGCCTTCGCGAATATTTCTGCTAAAGAAAAATGGCGATGTTTCACTTATGTGTCACTGGTGAAACGGAATGTTTGAAATTAATTGAATGATAATAGCAGGAAGTGAAATTAAAGATGTCACTGTGCAAGTGACAGTAGATTTACGAAGTCTTGGTATTCAAAATTAACCAATCAAAAGGCTCGATTCGAAACAAATTATGAATTTTCGCAGGATACAGTAAGTTTTCGCCAGTGGACTCTGTTATGGTACTTTAACGTACGCACCATACAGCTTTATTTTAATTTCGAAATAGAAAATTGTATCTGTGTCAATTGTGGGTTTTCTTCGAATCTTCGTATTTAGTGTTATTATTTACTTCCATATCAAGACTCGCTAGTATTTTGCTGATACAATATAGAAAAGGCAAAGCTGTGTGAGGACATTTTTAATTTCGATGATTACGCGACCCGTTGAAGTATTTTCTGTCCACATTTTAGGAATTTGCTTGTATATAGGTTTTTTCGTCACGTTAGTATTTCATGAAATTGTATTTAAAATTCTAGAGATTTTACACGTACGCAATTTTTTCTAGTTCCAGCAAAACCGCTCTGGCCTCTAGTCGTCTTATTTGCAGCTGGGTTTGCTTCGTCACGTTAAGCACGCTTGTGGGCGGTTTGTACTTGGAGAGTGCATGTGGGGCCAGCTTAGACTGAAGTAGTGTCTGCTGGGGTTTTGTTTTTGTGCGTGTCCACGTGTTGAATTTGATGACCTTCCGTTCTGCAATTTCCCGGCGGCCTGGTGGGCCATTTTTCTCCTCTACATTGAAGGATCCATTTCTTCAGAACGGACAATTGTACTGGTCTCGACAGTTTTCGAATATTTATTTTGGGAATTTCGCACTTGGGATCACTGGATTTCGCACAAGCCCTGCTTCAGGCCCCGACACGTCTGCTTCTACTGCAAGCGCTGCTACGACAATTGACGCAATCAGGCAAAGCTAAACCAAACAAGGTAAAGTGCGCTATTTTTAATTAATCATTTACGGTACACAAGTTTATAAATATTTGTTCATATTATAAGCCAGCAGATGGCACCCGCAATTCTCAAATTAATCATTTATGGTACACAACTTTATAAATATTTGTCCATATTATAAGCCAGCCGATGGCTCGCACAATGGCCAAATTAATCATTTATGGCATACACGTTTACCAATATTCATTCATAATATAAGTAAGCCGACGGCTCAGGCTAATGTTAATTAATCGTTCACCATTGCCGCAAGATTTTAGCAGTACGGCGACCTCCCAGCTGGGCGCTTAGATTATAGCGCCCTTTTGTTAATGTCCATTTTCTGTGTACGCTGACTACGGCGGTGCTGTTGTATTGAATTGCCTACGAGCTTGTGCATGCTTATTTTAAAGATTATGTTGTTTACAGTGTAAAGATTTATGTAGGGCAAAGCCTGAGAACAGTTGATAAGCGTCGCAGGTGAGTCAATGCGCTTGTTGCTGCAGTGTTAGGAGTCGCGTGGCTGCTCTTATATGTTATTCTCGTTGAGCTTTGGATTTTGCCAAGGTGATAAGTCGAAAGGTAGGTTAATTTACTTCCTAGTTCCTCTATGGGCTTACCTTTCTATTTCGTTCTGGTTGGCGGAACCGGGTGGTTCAATGTTGTCATTGTTTACCGTCCCTTAGGCCGTTACCCGTAGGTAATCTCGTGTAGGACCACTCCTCGCTCCACTAATGTCTAGTCGGCATATCTTGTTACGGGCAGGGCAGCGGCCATAGGTGGGTCATTGTCCCGATTTAGGAAGTTATCGTCCGCGCCGGCCGTCTCGCTTTTACGCAGTCGGCGCGGTGTCGTAAAAGTCGATTTAGACGGTAACAGCTGTTTAGGTTGGAAGTTAGCCTAACCTGAAAACCAAAGACACAATCTACTAGCTTTCACGCAAACGAGGTATTACGAGGAGAGTAGGCAACAGTAAGCGGAAGGTGTTAAAGGATACATGGAAATCCTGCGTAGAAGTGCTGACTTTATTGGGGCCACTGTAAATGAGTTTAGTGAAGTTATCTGCAAAGCAGTGTCAACCATTTTGGATCCATATTTAACTGTTTGACCCTGTCGGTATGACAGTTAACGAACATTCCGTGACATCAAAGATCCAAGTCATCAGATTTTGTGCTACATTTCTGTCCGATGTTTTGTTTAACCAGTTAGTTAGTTGTATGTGTTTAGCATTAAAAGCTTCAAAGTTATATGCTAATGAAAAACTGATAAGACTGATAACTTGATTTTATTAGCTGGCGGAGATACTGTTATTTACCAACGTATTAACTATGTTATTGTTTAGTACAATCTATAATATAAGGGAATAATTTCGTAGAGTTTGTTTTTTAAAGAAACTATAACTTGTTAGTTTGTTCTAATGCAACTATGAATTAGAGTTTTTAATGCTAATAAAAATTATTCTTCTGGTCTTTCTTTATAATAAACCCCAGCAGGAAAAATTTTAAATTTTATTTTTCATTGAAAAGTGCGCGAAATGCAATTTATTAAAGCTTCCAGATTTAGAATGAATGTAATACCTTTTATACATTAAATAAATGTGTCGTGGCGAGCATGTTTCAACTGGCTGCACAGCAAAATCTCGTTTATTAATATTAAAGAATATCATTTAATATGTCGCCCTTCACGTTTCACATTAAATTGGGCGAAACCAATGACCAATTGAATAAATACATTCCTCATTGCTCACTTGTTTGTTTTAGCTATTTGTTATTCATAAGCTTTTGTTGACCCAACTAGCTATAATCCGATTTTATTATGTAGATTTTGAAATTTGATATTATAGGTAGAGTCATGCTCGCATAAATTTAGTACAAGCAATTTAGATCTAGTTACGCAATTATCTAAAATTGTTTGTTGTACAACTGACTTTTCATTAAATACAAAAATAAAAGAAACAAAGACAACTAATATTTTATTGATCCACCATTTGCGTCAATTACAGCCCTTAATCTCCTCGGCATCGACAATATGCTAGTGCTAGATGTATATGAGTATTACTGTTCATGCATTTTACTAAGATTTGCAGTAGGCTGTGAGTTAGCTAATTTTTAATAGTGTAAAACATCTAGTTAGATTTGTATAGATCGGAACAATTATATCTTGCAATTGTGATTTACAAACAATGTAAGTTGTTATTTAGTAAATAATCATTTCTTACACTTTCTAGTTGATAAGCAAATAAAACGCCACCATAGTTAACTTAACCTACTTAAATAGACGTCTGTCAATTTCACTTAGTAGTAGCTTAGTAGCTCAGTGAATAAGTATTCCGGCTACTAATCTAAGGGTCGAGAGTTCGATTCCTAATCCAGGTGACGCTATTTGTAAATAAAAGTAATTCGGATCAAAACTTTCAGAGAATGCCATCATTCGAAAGTGATGTAAAGTCTTGGGTCCCGTATTGTTACGATGTGTAGCATGTAAAAGATCCCTTGCTAGAAGCGGGACTATTGCTCTCAGCAAAATTTGGTGTCTAAGGTACTCGGTAATTGGCACGTCTAGACGTTGTGTATAACATACAAACAAATGTAACTAGGTGGTCTACACCTTCAAGAAAAAGTTAAATCAATGCCTACCGCAGGTTCTACAGAAATGATATCACCTATATTCGTTTAAAAAAACCTAGTTATCTAAACTGTCGAACATACTTATATGAACGTTATTAGGCATCTGTGGTAAGAGCATTTGGTAGCCTATTTTTGAAGCGGTTCTGTATTTAGACATGAACGATGGATAAAATTAATTTTGTATTTGAAGTCTTGCACCAATGAAGAACTGCATGTCGGGTTTGAGTACCGGAAAGTGAATCTTCCTGAAATTTTCAAAAATTGATATGAGGATCCATTCGACACATATTATTGTTTGTGATAAGTTGAAATTCCCCAAGATGGTTTGCTATGCTGTTAATGGCTTGATTCCTTATCGCCAAAACTGAAGAAAAGAGAACTATGTCTTAGTACAAGAAAGGAGTACTTACCAAATTATATTATAAAGACTAGCACAGAGATAAAAAATCGGAAGTTATTGAACATCCTGCATAGACCCATGATCTAGCGATTTACTTATTTTTGGAGCAGTGAAGAAATATTCACCTGAGTTTAGCTTGCGGACAGTGAAAGTAAAAACAATACTTAGTTAATTTCCTATCGTTTTAAACGGCTTTATAACTTATTAACTCATCTCAGATTAATGCATCCTATTTTTATCATTTATTTTCTGGTCTAAAGTGAGAGACTGGAGCTGAAGGACTGTTAGGCCAGCTTAAAAATTCACTCCGCCACTGCCCTTTCATGCAGGGCAAAATAGCACCCACGAAATTAGAAATTCTGTTCCCGTTTTGTTATAGTGCAGTGGAATTTTATTTAAATACCTGATCAGAGCTTTGGAAGCATTTTGCTTGTCCCGCCATCAATTTTTACGCAACCATCTTGTAAAGCAGCACTTCAAACAAATGCAGGCTTGGGGAAACCTACCTCTAATCGACGCAATTTCCGAAATTTTGAGCTAAGATCTATTTTTGTTTCACCGAGCCGTGCGGCTAAGTAGGTGCCCAACAATATTTCAGCCGCTACAGAAGCCCCATCGCTAGCCAAACCTTCTTCTAAGCCGATGTGACTTTATGGTTCTTGCAGCCAATTCCGCTACTTATTGCGTTCAGCTAAATTAAACCTGCTTCACTAGTTGAATAATGCGTATTGTGAATTACCGTCAAGGTTGAATATGTTTTTTAATAAGCCGACGCTGGTCGTGGGATAAACAAAATACTCTAATCTTAAATTGTAAAAAATATGGGCGCCAAGTAGCAAGTATCCCAGGACTTTGCAAAAAGTATACATCGAGAGGCGCTACTAACCAATCCCACTTTTCGGGTAAAAAAAGGATTATGAACGCAATATCTTGCAATAGTAGAATTAGTAACTTTAATTCAACCGTTTTATTCGGTCACTAACATGAAGTGAAAGTCCACAACTAAATTACGAGGTTTATCCAGAATTGTTTTACAAAAGCTAACATTAAAAGTAATACTAACCTGGATAGTACATCAGACACATCCTCAGTCGAAATATAATCTTTGACAGATTACAATTAAACAGAGATTTTATTAATTGAAAAATCTACCCTAAATAGGTAAGCACTACGTTATACTGTATTTATGTAAACCTGAAGAAAATCTGATATTTTCTTGATACAGGTTAGGTTGAAGACGGGTGTCTTGATGCAGGGGTAGATAGAAGGATTAAAACAAACCTTTGGTGGTTGTTCACCAGGTAGCGAGCAGACGGATCAGGGTCCCTGTTGATCGGCGTCAAGGAGCTACGTGATTACGCCACGTTAATCAGTGAATGTGCACTGCAATCTTCGACATGCAACTGTAGTTTTGACCATGGGGCTTTAAAAGTAATTAGACTTCGAACCTCTTGTAGAAATGGAATCATCATGCACATGCTCATTCTTTAAGGTGACTAACTCAACCGTGCGAGAAATGAGTTAAAAGAACAAATCGCGATAAAATTTAACCAAATAATACAAAAATAATCTAGGCCTACAATTAAATTGTTCCGCTTCGTTTTGCCAAAATCGTACCATGTGCTCGATCTGGTATAAATCCAGAAGAATGGCAGATTTTGAAAATGTACAGAAAATATATCTTTAAGGAATTCCATGAATTTTCCACGAAAAATGTCGCAGCACCAAATTGATTTCTCAATGTAGGATGGTAGCGAAAGTTCCCAAATAAAAATGGAACATTTGACTTTAAAAATGTGGTTCACTTTGCCATCGTTCCTGATTCAGCACAAATTGGCAAATAGTCGAAAAACATAAGCTGCTTGGAAAACCTTCAGAAATCCAAGGTAGGCAACCAGAATGCCTTGGAGTTTGAAATTTAGGAAATAGCGCATATTTATTTACGAAAACTAATATTTTGGAATATGAAAGTTGACCTTAGTTTAATTAGATTGTAGATAATATTTCATTTGTCAAAGCTAGGACAATGATTTAAATACTCATAAATGACTTTTGACCCACAACAAATTGTAATACCGTTAAGCATATTGGAGGTGTATTGTGTAGCACACCTGACGTCACTGCACGCTGCGCTGGTATCGTGCGTTCGAAAAAACAAAAATGCTATCGAGAGGGCTTTGAACAAAATTTTGTCTTACGACTGCATGCCGGTAATTATTACATCGTTTTACCCAGAATTTAAGGCGTTCGGTCACGTGAGTTGTCAGTTGTCAAAGTGAGGTTGTGTGCATTCGCAATCCATAAAATAAGTTACGACATGACTTTCAAAAATTACTTTTTTACCTAAGGCCACTTGATAAGGGTTTTTAACGCACTTTACTCTTAGCACAATTGATTGCGGCTTCGGCGTGCAGTTGTGGCCGCTGAGAATTGCTTTTTACGCGTGTTTTAAAGCATTTTATTTTCTATGCTGAATAGTTTCGTGTGAAGCGAAATGGAGTTACGCGACTTCTTGAAGTAATATAGCCTTACAGAAAATTGCTATAGGTACAGAGTAAGCAGTTTAATACCTCTCCTGTAGTCAAAGAAAAATCTTCCTGACAGCTTCCCTGCTCCCTCTACCCGTGTTTTACATCCGGTAAACAAATCAGGTGGAACGCATATAAATATCCTCCAACGTACACTTTCTTTTGACTATTGGAAACGAGCCTTTTTTCAGCCGAAAATTCAACCTTGTTCCACTGTGTAAAATCGAGCACCACCTAAGAGTTGGCATGTGTCATAAACGGGGTTGCCCTTGTAAATGATCTTGTACCTTCTTTTCCAAGGTGCTTATCTACTTTGATAGAGCACTTTTTAGAGATTTGATCTAATAGGTGACAAACTAAGCACAAAGACATCTTTACGGAGCTAGGAAGCAGTTTGAAAACTTTTTAAAAATATGTGGATAGATACTGCCGACAGCGTTTTATTACGAATTGAATTATATAGTCTTACAAAAACCTTACCACTAAAACAAAATTATTTTATTGTGTCTAAAAATACGTGATTCCTCAACGTATCGTCCTCACCATAGGTGCCACATCCTACAAGCACCTTGAAGCCCAACCTTTTTATTTCCTCTGCAGGATGTTTTATTTAGGTTTAATTTGAAGATAGTCTTGCATGACTTGATTCAGGTTAAACCTAACTTTAAAGTAAGGGTTAGTATTTGTGCCTTCAGTGTTTGCGAAGTGTTTAATACCGTTCTAGGAACATTACATCAAATATTGTCGCATTTGCCACACTGTACTGAATATAGATTGGTCTCGTCTACTGTTAGCTTTATGGTGTAATTACTCTTAAGCGTCTTTATATGTTGGGGCAGTATGAATTTTACTTGCTTTACCTTATCTTTGTATTAGAAATCATCGCTACTGCAATGAAAATTTGTTACACTTTTCATGGGACGTGATTTAACTGTAGGAAAGGAACTTGTTCAGATAATCACTTCATTTAGCGCTTTTCCGCATTTTTCCGTTTTTCTATTTCAAATATTAGTACTTTCCCGCTTCATCTAAGTCAAAATTGATAGTATATCTATGTTTTAAAGCTTAATTTCTTTCCCTTCGAATACTAGCCCCGCCCATTTCATCATATCTTGGGAAGCGCTTTATTCAAATGCACATGTGGTTGCTTTTTGTATAATTGATGCTTCGTCTTAATTACTTTTTGGCTCCAGAACGTCGGCCCGTTTTGTTTGCCGGGGTTCCACGCTTTGGGTGCGAAAGTGACGCGATCCTGGCGCTTTCACATAAGTTGGAGAGAGAACAAGTTAAGTAGAGTTGCGCGAGTTCCTTTGGCTTCAGCGTTCTCCCACCTGAGTTCAAGAAGGCAACAAGTAATCGTTTTGTTCCAAAATTCAGAAATTATAGCGTGAAGCTGAATGGGTGTTCTCGGTCAAGTTCTTGGTCATCTAAGTGATGTTTTGTGTAGTTATTATCTGAGGAATTCTCCTACCGCGGATCCGGCAGCTCCGAATTGACACCTTGGGCGGATAATTAATTGGGAACCTCTTCTGTGCTAATCGTTTGTAATGAAGTCACGTGTACCGTACTGTACCTTGCCTATCGTTACGTTCTTACTGCTACCCTCTGGGAATTCGTTAGCACTATAGGTCTTTTCTCGCAGTCCTTCAAGTAATATGGGGCAGTAGCTTGAGCATGATCCGCACCTCCGTTGGATATCATCACCGTACCAAGCTGAACCCCTCAAAGGTACTGTGCTATTTTGCAGTATTTTTGAAAGCGCACCTTGTGCAGTGAAGTGTTCTTCGAAGTGTCGCCATTTTGCGTAGCGCTGCTGTTAATTCAAATTAAAACATTTGAACTGTTGCTATTGTCTTTAAGCCCATTTGAGCATTTATGATCAAGTTTTAATGTTTGTACTTAGCTTAACGTTCTGGGATTAACGTAATTACCGCCATCAAGTCAGGTTTGATTGTTTACTCTCAAGTTTTCTTTTTCTTCTTCTTTATTTATAGGACGAAGTCCTGTTTTTATTTTCAAGGATTAGGTGGTGATTCCATTGAGGATGATACCCAACTTTGGATCCATCTTTGTTGCGGCCGGCCCGGTTGTCTTCTTCCTGGTGGCTTATTGTCTCTGCAGATCTTAACTATTCTTGCATCTTCCATTCGTGTAATGTGTTCGTTCCACCCTCTGCGTCTCGCTCTTGCCCATTTCACCACATCTTCTATACCGCATCTGTTTCTTATTTCTGTGCTTCGTATCCTATCGTGTAATGTTACTCCAAGAATGGATCTCAATGTTTTCATCTCTGTTGCTCTTGTCATCTGTTTGGTCTTTTTCGTTTCTGCTCGCGTTTCTATTGCGTATGTCATTACTGGGCGTACCACTGTTTTATATATTTTTACTTTACTCTCAATATTCAAGTATTTGTTGTTCCAGATAATATCTCTGAGACAACCAGATATTTGTTGAGTTTTTATGCATTGGATACGTGTTTCTTGTTTTGTATCTCTATAAGCCGATATTTGCACCCCCAAATATTGAAATTTACTTACTTGTTCAATTATTTTGTTGTTTATTTCTAATTTGCATCTTGTTGGCTGTTTGGCAATTACTAGGCTCTTTGTTTTGTCTACTGATATTTCCATATTATATTTCTTGGCAGTCAGATGAAGCTGTTGCAGGAGTATTTGTAATTTATCTTCCCCGTCAGCTATTAGTATGGTATCATCGGCGTAGCACATGATGTTGATATTATGGTTTCCCATTCTGTATCCCGGTTTCGTTCGTACGTCTTTTATAATTTTGTTCATTACCAAATTGAACAGTATAGGGCTGAATGAGTCTCCTTGCCTTATTCCAGATGAGATGTCTATTTTCCCAGTAATGATGTTGTTACTTTTAATTTGTGTGATGTTGTTGGTGTTCAAATCTTTTATTACTGCAATTATTTGCGATGGGGCACTCTGTTCTAATAGTATGTTGAGAACGTCCTCCAGTTGTATTCTATCGAAGGCTTTAGTCAAGTCAACGAAACACATGTATGCCGGTACGTTATATTCCATAGCTTTTTCAGCTATCTGTCTCGTTATAAAGATGGCGTCGAGTGTGCTTCGATTTTTCCTAAAACCCTGCTGTTCTTCGTACATTGTTATATTTTCCTCAAGTTTTTGTTGCAGTAGTTTTGTAAACAGTTTAGTCGATGAGTTTAATAGTGTAATTCCTCTATAATTACTTGGTTGTGTTTTACTTCCCTTCTTGAGTATAGGTATGGTAATGCTCTCTTTCCATTGCTTAGGTGATATTCCGTCTGCCAATACTTTATTAAAGAGTTGTTTAAATTCTTCGGCTAGTTTTTCGCCTCCGTATTTTATGAATTCATTGGGGATTTTGTCTGGTCCCGGCGCTTTTCTATTTTTAATTTTGGCGATGGCCTCTTGTATTTCTTGTAGCGTCAATTCGACCTGTTCCATATTTTCGACATGATTCTGTACTTCTGGTATCCTTTCTTCCGTTTGGGGTGTTCTTTCATATAATGATGTGAAGTAGGCCTTCCATTTTTTTTCACTTATCTTATTCGTTTGGAAGTTCTCGTTTAGGTTTTTCTTTCTGTTCTGTATCATTTTCCACACTTTCTTTTGGCTTCCGTACAGATCGCTTTCCATATTTTTTGTGAATTTCTCCCAGTGCGCCGTTTTTATGTCTTTGATTTTTGCGTTTACTTCATTTCGTATCCTTTTGTATTTTAGGTGTTCTTGTTCACTTGGCTTTATTTTATATGAAAGGTATGCCTTCTTCTTTTTCTCTGCCAGTTGTTTCACTTCTTTTGTGAACCAAGGTGTTTTATTATCTGCATTTATGTTTACTTTCCTTTTACCTATTGCCTCGTTAGCTGCATTAATAACATTATGTTTTATCTTTGTCCACATTTCTTCTACCGAATTGCATGTCTCTATTTTATTGTTTTAAATTTTTTCCTCTAATCTATTTTGGTATAGTACTTTTGTACTCTCGTCACTGAAACTCTCTATGTTGTATTTTTCTACGTAACATGGTTTTCGTTTGTATGTTTTAATGGTTAATTTTATCTTACCTAATACCAGACCATGGTCACTGCCAATGTTGGCTGACGTCAGGGTTCGAACATCCAGGATGGTACTGGGATGGATTGCTCTGCTTGTTATTATATAATCAATTATTGATTTATGTCCCCTTGTATCTTCCCATGTTACTTTATATTGATCTCGGTGTTGGTAAAAGGTATTGTTAATCCTTAACTCATTTTGTACGCAGAAGTCTATTAGTGCTTCCCCTTTGTCATTGATAATATGTTCATTGAATTTTTGCTTCACTCCCGCTATGATCTCGTTGCCTATGCGTCCATTAAAATCGCCTAGTATGATAGTTTTTTCGTTTTTTGGTATTTTCATATACACCTCTTCAAGTTTTTCATAGAATGTTATTGTTTCTTCTTGTGGTTTCCCTGCGTCAGGTGCATAGATGCTTATGATGTTCAATTTTTGTTTATCTGATAGTAGCGACACTTTCAATATTCGTTCGTTTACGTACTCTGTATTTAGTATATTATCGCAGTATTTTTTGCTTATCAATAGTCCTACACCGGCTATCGCTTTTTCATGTTTCTCTCTGCCTGAATAAAACAAGATGTATTCTCCATATATAATATTCTCTCTGCCTTTCTTCTTTGTTTCGTTTATAGCACATATGTCTATTTTATGTTTCTTTAATTCCATAATTATTTCTTGATCTCTTGAGATCCATGATCGGATGTTCCGTGTGGCTATTCTGAGGGTTTGCGTTTTTCGTAATCGTTCTTTCCATGTTCGCGCATTGTTCGTCTTCGTGTTATTCCGTCCGGCTATATCCTTTGAATTTCTCTGAGCGTCAATTAGTTTTACGAAGGGTGGGTTGCTGGCCCGTTCCTCCAACCCTTTTAGTCGCCTCTTACGACAAGCAGGGATACTCAAGTTTTATTGTTTGTAATTAGTTTAATTGTTGTGTAATTAAAGTTGCTACGGTTTTTGAGTCTGCTAGATTGTTTGTTGTCAAGTTTACCTCTTTTATTTAGATTAAACGTTGCAATTATCAAAACTAACCTTTATCGAGTATTTCATTTGATATTTATTGCTCGCCTACACATTTCTAGGTTAATATAGTTTATTTTCAATTAGTTGTGCCTTTTCTTTAGAAGACTTATGACGTTTGCATGTGTGTTTTGTGATGTCTTTTTCTTTTTAAAGGGATTCAGGTAGCTTTAAACAGATTGAAGTAAGGTAAATCCAAAACAGCTGTACGTGGATCATCGCTCAAGTACTGCCAAGGTTGGATCAGAAAGGTTGTGCCATTGCTTCCACTTTCTTGATGAGCCAAACTGTTTTTTCCCCGATTTAGTGGTGGCGTCGGGCAATTAACATCTTTATTTCGTTTACCGGGTCGTAACCCTAATTAAAGTCGTAAACAACCCCACTTCTCCGTGAACCAGCAACCTTTGTTACAGCCCATCGTAATGTAATTGGGGCAACGGATCAGAGATTTTTCCTGATTTGTGTCGTTTTATCGGGTAACTAACGGTTGAGCAGTTTGGTTATGAAATTCATGTCATGACAGCTTCGTGTTGTAACAAACTTACAGTTGATGGTGTTACAACCGACTTTCTAGGATTCCTAAAGTCCTTCTGCTTTGCCTGTACATTACTGACACATTATGTTAACAACTCTGCTAAATAATTCGAATATTCGTCCACCTTGAGCACCGTCCAGCAGCAATAAATCCTTTAAATAAATCTCAGTTGTTCCAGGGTTTGGCTCCAGTAATTCTTGCTTATGATCAGCATCCCTTTTCGGGTTACATTCTGCTTTCTTTTAAGGCAAAAGGGGATATATTCTATCAATCGTTTTCATTGCTACCTAAAAAGAAAGATAAAGTTGTCCAACCATATTTTTACTGAATGTGTTCACAAAAGCATTTCTTAAAATAGTTATATCAACCGTTTTTATTTTATTTGCAGTTTACTGCCCTGAATTTTATGGGAATTTGTGTAGTTGCTTCTAGGTACGGTTCATTTGGATAGTTTTTTTAACTTATTTTGCGGTGTCGATCGCATGTTCTCTATTTTGTATTAAATTGTCCAGTTGCACGTGACAGTATATACATTGAATGGCACTACAGGGAACGCAGGTAATTAATATTACAGTTTCATAACTCTAACATAATTAACAGTAAATGCATACATAGTTATATTTATGTTCCAGGGTAATTTCAAAATCAGGCTTTTGTAGCAAGCATAGCCATTTATAAAGCTCCACATTTTATTTTGTAACTCAATTCACTTTAATAATCCTCTCATCAAAATATTCGTTAAACAATTTATTGTATCTACATCTGCATGAACCGTTGCGCAATGATGTTGAAGAACAGGAAATTTTCATTCAATAAACATTGTAATAATTGGTTCCTGCACCTTGCTGCAGTTAGCGTGTCTTGGAAAAGTATTGGTCCAACTAACCTATGACGACTCATTCCAACCTATACTCCTACTTTCTGTGAATGCGGGGGTGCGTCATGTGTATTTGTAGCATTACGATTCTCGCTAGTTCAAATCTTCAATCTTTACTGAACCCTTTCTGGCGTCTGAACGCAAATAAATTGATAAGGAGGCAGATCCAACATTTCTTCGCCTACACCGTAATTTAAATCATCAACTTCCTGGCATAAATGTTCAATTTGTTCTTGAAGCCTCCTTAGCTCATTGTCTATGAGCAACCATGGCCTACCGGACCCTTCTTTCGTTTAAACACTTCTAGTTTTTCGCAAAAATTGCTGCCCAAAGTGTTCTCTCAGAAATTCAGAAAGTATAGGGAGGAATACAATAAGAAATGCTCCTTGTATTAGAAATATTTTTTATTTAATAGACTACTGTCCGGAAAATTACTTTTTACGTCATTAATTTGATTCCGGAAAGTGCTGCTGAATAATATATTAGTAACACTGTAAGTTTATGTCAAATTTGAGGTTACCGAGGTTTTCCGTCAGTTTTGGGACAGACTGATGCAAAACCTAAAGTGCTAACCCCGAATTTGAGAGACTTACAGTGCCACCACCATATTCATACGTTTGAATTTCCACAGCGGCCCTTTATGGACTTTTTCAATGAACATGTTGTATAAAACAGTATATCATAAAACATTGTACGATACACGGCAGTAAAATATTATTAAATTACTCGTTTAGAAATTCCAGACTCGGCTCGTTCTTCGTCTCGTCCGTAAACATCTAAACTTGTACTTTAATAAGCAATTTTCCGGCCTTATAACGTAAATAACTATTGCCAGATTTGTATAGAAATGAAACTACCTATTATGCGACACTGCAAACATTTCTTGAATCTAGTAATAATATGAGTTTTTATTTCGCAGCTCCCTAAAAATCAATTTTTCTATTTCTTGATAGTAGTGTTAAGTTGATACGTTTACCAACCTGAACACTGGACACTGCACAATTTTGATCATGCTATTCACATGACGGTAGTTGTGCGGACAACTTATATTTCCATCAAACGATATCGAACCGTCATTGTTCAGAAAAGCCCCATACAATTTTAATGTTATTTAGTACAGCTACTGACCATATAATTGTAAGATCTAAAAATAAACCAAGGATAGCGTATACAGCAGTTGATGAAAAAGCTGTAATCAAAAACACATTTACGTAGACTACAAAAGGGATCCAAGCTTCTAAGCTTCTTTCTATCGGTTACTAACAACGGTAATGTGTGTTTAGTTATTTTTTAATGCAAATCGATTTATTGCAACACTACCAGTGATATCTTTGCATTTTACGTTTAAAAATATCTTTTTAAAAACAAGTGTTTGAGTAAACACATCGGATATAGCTAGCATAAATTACTTTAACAGTATTAGTTCATCTAAAACGTACCTATATGTGTACCTAGTTATTAGAAACCTTTTATTGTATTGAGTATTGAGTATTTCCTGCAGGATTGTTCTGTGTTTACAGTATACGCACGTGTAGTATTTTAATTTATTTCTGTAAAACATTGACAAACAGCTCATAATTTCAAGTAATTATTTTGTTAAATATGTCATAAGTTTCTCGTAAAAATTTCAGTGCGAATAAATGTATCCCTTTAAAGAATAACAGAAGATAATAAAAAGATCTCTTTGCTGGGGACCAGATGTCAAATGTGCAGGTTTCAATACAGTGGTAAATGACCATGTTTCCTCCGATAATATATCAGTCTCGCACCTTTAAGTAAGGCAACCCTTTTCCTTTACATTTGTGTCCACACAACCCTTATCTGGGGATCCTTAGTTACCGAAGCTGAGGTGCGCAGTTGGTGAGGTAACAATGCAGTGGAAATCGTGGAATCTAAAGGAGTAAATCCTAATGATGTCGAATTCGTTGCACTTTCAAGAGAGGTTTTGCCCCTATTGTGTTTGTGATTTTTACGCTCCAACTCTTCTCGATGCCCCTCAATATGATTGTTGAAGTGTTGCCTTAATTGAAATGTCAAAAAAATTATTTACTACATTTTCATTATTATGAATAAAAATGGAAGCAGATTCATGGATAAATGTAATTATAATGCACAATGAAAGTTCCCTCTGGCCTTAAACTGTTGTTAGTATTAAAAATATATGTATTAAGGAATGCCTTGAAAATAAATATTAATTTAAAAAATTGCGTACTTACTATGGATAAGAAACAATTTCCCAGTTTTCTATTTTATGGACTAAACATTGAAAATACGAATTATTTCAAGATCTGAATTTGGTTTTTTTACCAAAAGCTACATTGGCAGCAACGTTTTAAGTTAGTTAATTAGGAATCTCGTTTTCAGTTGCTAGATCTTTTACGAAATTTCAGAGAAAGGACAATATTTCAAAATATAAATCTGAATTTACTACGATACTAATAATATTTATTAATTTCTCAAGATTTCCAAATTGAAACAAAAGTTTCCAAAGAATATTAGTAGACACGCTTTGTCACGCAGTTTGAAATAGTGACGCCGCCACTGCCCTTTATGAACGCTTGAATTTCTTTTCTCCGGCGAAATGTGGGTCAACTAACGTCAAGAAAACAAGGAAGGGGTTTGGAATGCACCGTTCTATGCAGAGGGGGCGCGGGCGCCGTGTTGGAGCATTGAGACTCTAGAGGAAATATCGATGTCGTTGTGGAATCTACAAGTTCCCCAGTTATACCCTACCTTTCAAGTTTCGTTATGTTCTCGCTTCATCTCGTTGAGTACAGGAGAGTTTCATCTCGGTTCTGTACCAAATCTTAGAAACACTTCGCTATTCGGTTCTCCATCATTTCGTAACTGTCCTGCATAAGCGATGCTGATGTCGACTCAGACTTCTATTTTAGGGTGTCAGCAATGCATATGATGGATTAACGTCCATCCTGAATATATTTAAATATTGAAATATTTAATTTAAAATTGACGGCTTAGCCCACCTGTCGCTAGTCCAAAAAAGTGGCTTTATTAGCTTGTAAGCGATTATGACATCATTCGCATAGGTAATCAACGATGGTTTGTACGCATGCAAACAGATAAGAAATAGCAACAACTTGAAAACGGCACAAATAAAAGAAAAATATTTTACGAAAATATATGGAACCTAACCGGGCCGCAAACGAAAGAATGGACAATTATCCGGAACAAAAAATAGCAGTGAGCGAACTGTACTGTATCAATAAAATATAAGAGATATCCCTAGAAAATGTACTAACGAGAGTATGCATAGACGTGGAAGTAACAAAACCAAAAGCCGTGTTCGTTACTACTTTAAAGGATTTTTGTTATGAAACTGATGCTCGGGATCCAATGGTTCCGCATAATTGACAAAAACCAAATTCTTTTGTCATATACAGGTCACCTAAAAGCTGAAATAATTGCCTTATAAAGTACCAAAAATCATCAGAAATATGTAGACTTACTAAAATATATTTTCAGTAATAATAGGACGAGAGGTCAAAATATTGCCGACAATAATTTTTGCGATTCAGATACGAGTTTCTGCGGCGACGAAAATAACGACGAGTGCTTGCACGAGTCGTTATTTTCTAAAGCAACAGAAACGAAACAATCTGAAGAGCAAAAATTGTCTGCAATATTTCGACCTAGAGTCCTATTCGTCCTGACAATTTAACTTTTCATTAAAAAATAGTTACAGAAAAAATTGTCGCTGAAATAAAGCTTCTCGAAATATTGTCACTACAATAATTGTTATAGAAAATATTGTGGCTGAAATAAAGCTCCTCGAATTATTGTCGCTGAAATAAAGCTCCTCGAATTATTGTCACTAAAATAATCGTTCGATTGGTAGTTTATTTTTAAATTGAAGAATACCATTGGTTGACTATGACACCAGTTAAATTGTCATTTAAATATAAAAGACTTCAACAAGATCAGATAGAAAATCATTATAAAAGCAAAAAATGTAAATTAGCAAACCAAGAATTTAGTTCTATATTGATTTCGGAGGCTTTCACGGCCATTGTCATTAAGTAACAAACAATTTCCGGGATTGGACCGTGTCATTGTTGAGGTCGAAGAAGTCAACTTTTCGCCTACTTTCGGAATGGGCTTCATCAGGAGGAAAAGCAAAAGAGCGCTCAACCACGATAGAGGCGAAACTCTCAGAAGAGTTTTGCCTCTGGCGTGGTTTACACTCTTTTTTGGCAACTTTACCACAACTCCATTATTCCATTCGCTGGGTATATGATCGTTTCCCAAAACGTCTTCTATTAGAGATCTTATAATTTAAAATGCATTGTTGATGTCTACTTTCCATTGTTCAGATCATATAGCATCTGTCCCAGCTGTTTTATCTCTCAAATACTTTATCGCCTCCTTAATTTCGTCAACTCTCGGCTTTCCTGTGTCAATTTGTAAAGTTTCTTGGTTATTATCTTAGTTATGGGTGTGTGTCATATTCCTTATTTTTGTACCTGTCAACATTTCTTTGTACTGTTCATACCATCGTTTCAACTGCTCCTCAGTGATTGTGATCAGTTTTCTATCTTTATTACGTAATGGTCTTTCATTGCCACCACTATTTTTCACTTATAAGTGGTTTGGTATAGTTCCCTAATGTAGATTGTTGCTGCTGTTTCTTTTGCTTTTTGTGCCATTTCATCAAACCATGTTCATTTGTCTCCCCTTGCTCCTTTTTCCTGTCTTGTTTAGGTACCGGTATTCTTCCATATTTTTTCTTCTTTGTTTATTTGTTTTGCACATTTTAGTCGTTGTGTATCTTCTTTCTGTAATTAGCCTCCACGCATCATCACTATCCATTATTTTCTTTTTCTCTTCTATATGCCCTAGTACTTCCTATGCTACGTTGTGTATTATTTTTTAAAAGCTTTCCTCACCGCTTTCGGTGGTTATTTTTCGTAGCTTCTTCTTAGTACATGTTCCATTTTTCCTGGGTTTCTGGTTCGTTTAGTGTGCATGTATTGCATGTTTTTCTATTGATGGGTTTCCCTGTGGATCTGTTGGCGCACACTATCAGATTTATTTCTCCAATAATTGCTAGGAGGTGGTCCCTGCCCACAACGCGTTGTGAGTAGTACGCTCCGCTCACCGGCAGAAACAATGGGAATAAATTTACCCACAACGCGTTCTGGGCGTATTGTAAAGTCCATAACGCGTTGTGGGTATAAATTTCGGTGATTGCTGGCAGGGGCGCAGGAACAGGGGGGGCAAGGGGGGCGATTGCCCCCTCATAGAATATATATTTCATACGGTTTTTAAAAATGTGTACATAGGGTTTTCACATTAATCTATACAAGATGCTAAAACTTGTTTTTCTATTGTAGGTGGTGCAGAAATAAAACACGAAGAATTCGATTTAGTCCATTTTTGTTGCATATGGTAATGCAAATGCCGAAATTCTAGGGAAATCGTTGACAACAACCATTGTCACTAGGTTGAATTGTGTTGGTACATAAATTTCTTATTATTTTTGTGGTGAGCTTAGGCTTCATGTCGACAGGTTGACATTTCATTATTTTAAATTGTAGCTTTGGCTATTATAAACTTGAAATGTGATTTTATAATTTGATTTTAACTAGTTGGTAGGTATTGCACTAAGAACAATTTTAGTTTATAATAGCCAGAACTACAGTGTCAATCAGTCAACATAAAACCTATCCTCATTGCATATATAATAACCACAAGTTTGTGTACCAACACAATGCAATTCAGTGACAATGTTTGTTCTCAATGGTTTCCCTAGATTGCATTTCCATATGAAAAAATCTGTAAAGGGGTTTACACTAAACTTCCCTCGCACGAATTACATCCATTTGCAAAAAATTTGAATTACATCAATTTTCGCCCCCAGACGAATATTTCGAGCCGAGTTTCTGCTGAGTCAGAAAGACACCATATTATTTTGTCCCACTTGTGATGTTTACCCTGTATCTGCTAGGTCTCATTTTTGACAATGATAAAGCCTGAGCTATGTACAAATGATTACGTTTATCAATTTCTCAGTTAAAGCAAAAATAAACAAAATTTCATTTTTTAAGGTGCTCACCTTGTATATATTACTCTAAGATGTTTTCGGTTTTATGCCAGGTAGCTATATAATCTGCATGCAAAATATCGCCTTCCTCCAACAAATAGTTGTTGAGCTATATCGCCAACAGGCAAACAGTATATAAATGTAGGACTTTCTTGGAGTATTTTATGCAGAGCGAACGTAGCGTAGCGATAAAGAGGACGAGTCAAATAAGGTTTGCTTATGTACGAGCTACATGCAAAGCTTTACGTTCGGCTGCACTGCAGAAAATATTATTTTATCTACAATATCATTTATATTACACACAGAAAATTCAAGTTGCTATTCAAACATTTAATAGTTTGGAAGGGCGCTTCTTCTATGTTAATTGCGTTATTAATATCAAGAATAACGATCTATTACCGTAAGGTATTAAAGATGAATTTCTTTCTATTCTTTGTAAAGTTTTCAGTAACCTAATACAATCTACTTTCTTGTTTTTAATAAAATGTCATTTATTTTTCATAATAACTATTGAAGATTGACAAGCGAACCGGTTAACTAAAGTGGCACTTTATGGACGCTAAATAATAAAGCGTTTTTGGAAGAGTCGAACATAAAGCTTAATCATGTTAAACCATTCAAAAAAAATGTTTTGCCCCCCTATGATTACAGTAGTTCTTGCGCCGCTGATTGCTGGAATTCACCAATTGACTACAACATACTTATTACATCGCATCGGTTAGTATAGACTGTTATTTCGTTTCAATTTTCATTCCGCCCCGTTACCACATTGCTATTTCTTTTATCTTTTGGTATCCATGTCGTAGCAATTCTGATCTTTCTTAATTTTTTTAAATCTCTTTATTTCCTTATTTGACTCTCTCATCTTCCTTGGCAACTTTTATTTTTTCTATAAACAGTGTTTTTTGAGATGGGATGTATTTCTGTTTTATTTCTTTCTGGTCGTTTTTAATATTCCTCATTGTTTTATATTAGGTTTAGCTTATTCTCTCCACTTTTTTGCGGTTTTATAAAGTTTTAGAGATTTTTATCTTTCTTTCAAAAGCCTTTTCTGTATCCTTTAGAGCTCTTGTCTTTCTGAGCATTTTATCAGTTGAATAATCGTTGCCGCTGTCTATTTTATTTTCTTGTGTTGAGAAAAGTATCTTTACTGCAACTGATTTTACCCCGTACTTTATTTACAAACACGGCTGTGTGGTTGGCAAGCGGCTTGCATGGGCGCATGTCATCCGTCCATATCAGCTCTTTGAAGGCGATCTTAACCTATCTGGCAGGCGACGTCCCAGATTTTCACACAAGTCCTTCTTTTCAATCGCTTTTATGTATCTTAATCATACTTACTATATTGCAAGTGCTGTGTGTTAACTCTTGCACATGTTTTACGATTCGTATCTCACCAACAAAATCATTACAGAGCAGTTTTCATACTATTCACACGTTAAATTTGCCAGTAAATAACCCTACTTTTGCCGTCTAGTATAATTCAACGCCGTGAATATCCCCCTTAAACTTTTGTCACACGCTAATTAAAAAAACTCCTATCTACTGATAATGACTGCACAAAAATAATTACTGGAAAGCTTGCCGTTACATAAAATATGGGTTGTTCTTGCCTTATCTGACTGTAAATGTCAAAAAAATATGTTTGGAGTTGCTTTGTTAATCAAAATATCACAAGCACATCTCATTTACTTTACAACAACTTTATGATGGTTTAGTAGGACAATCAATAAGTAAATCTTTGAATATCAGGGTTAATAAATAACAAATTTTATAACAATTGTGTATTTATATCGTGGGTTTACAGGGGTTAAAAAGAAATGGTCAAAGGATTTCTTCCTACATTAATTACTATGCATTTTGCGTCTTAAATGGAATCATTAACAATTTTTGACTACAAACACTTTACAACTTCGCGAGATAATTGAGTGGCGTAATGAAAAGTTGTTTTAGATACCGTGTTCTACATCACTGCCCAAACGCACGCCGCTCCTGTTAGCTGCAGATCCTGTTGCTCAGTCTTGAGTCTCACTCAGTACTTGTGGTCTGAGTTACTGTCGATCGTCTATCTGCTGCTAGTGCCACTTCCACGATGTCCATCAACCACTCGCTTACAATTCGTTCCATGTAATTAGCTCCGTTGTCTTTCACTTTTCGTTCACGTTAACAGATTTATGAAATAAAAATAGTAATATTGTTCGAACTACTTTAATTGACACACAAAATCTTTGTTCCTACAGATACGGCTTCAGATACGGCTTACCGCCCAAAACGAGTTTCGATTGTTTTCTAACCTCCCTGTCATTCGCTATAAATTTTTCACGTTGACATAAATGACGGTTATAGACTAAAGCAAAACGAAATACTTTAAAAAGCGGGAAATCTACAACTCACTAAACAACGGAGATGAAATCTACCTTCCAAGCAAATCGCTCTGGTGGTTTTAAAGAAAATAAACCACTTTATTCGCAGTTGATACTGTTGCAACTATGCAAGGTACAATTTAGGAATTACCTTATCTTCTCGTTTATTATGGATTTGTTGGTTTACAGGGCTTCTTTTTCCACTTCCAAAATTGCTTGAAAACTAGTCCGAAGCTGTTAACCAACTCGTACGTAAATAGAGATACTTTGGCAGATATCATATTGAGCGCCAGGTATTCTCTACTCTGCTCGTGCTTCAACAGTGTCGTATGACCCTCCAAACTGCTCGTGCTACTGAACCAAGGTATGCGCAGCACTACACTATCGTTAATTTACACACTAATTATTTATACTCGCACCTAAATGTAATCTTATGCGATTCGACGGCATATAAAACGTTCTATTGCTAGTGTTTGTTGTACATGTGCTCCATTTAAGACTACAGCTCAAATTTCTTATTTTGCGACAAATATTTTTCTATTGATATTAACTAACCTGCAGGCTTTTGTTTTATATAAATAAATTGAATACCTAGTTTTTTTGCTAGTTTCTAAATAATTTTTTGATCATATTAATGAATTTCAAGACATGCTTTCTCAGCATCGTACTTATTTCTTCATAATTAACTTATTTGACTTTAAATGCTCTATTTTCAATTGTTTTCTATTGGTACCTAAGTGCAACAATATATTAAATGTAAGATGTTTCATGTGGTATCACACGTCCATATTTTAAATTTTTACAAAAAACTGAAATAAGGATCAGAGGAATTACGCTAAAATATAAGGTCTGTCTAAATGTGTCTGGGGCCATTTAAGACTAAAAATGCTGTCAAAAATCGATGGGTTATTTCGGTGTTACTTGCGTATAGTTTTTTATAAAGAAAATCCAGAAGTGACACAGTAATAAATATTTCTTGCTACATTTCATTTAAATAACTGTATTTATATACAAACAAAGTTGTCGATTTTTGTTAGATACCGTGTAAAATGAGTATGTCAGCAAACTGTTTAACAAAATAATGTCTCATGTAAGAATCGTTATCGACAGAAGGATTTTAAGATAAATTATTTGCCATTCGGCGTTGTTAGTGCTCGAGGAAATAATTTAGTAAATAAGTAACACGGTTATAGTGGAAAAAATGTAAATCAACTATCAATCATTAAGGTAATAAATGATTGCGTAGTGCAATTCCCACTTTTCATTTGAATTTTGATACATTCTGCTGCTTATTCTATATTATGAACTTGGCATTAGTGCTCCGGACACAAAGTTTGAGGGAAATTTAACCCGAGCAACCTTTTTACTATGAATTGCAAAAACGTCTAGAAAAATAGAGGAGCTATGCCTTCTTAACCGCGTGATCTTTCTCATAGCATCCTGTTGCTCTGAAAAAGTGCATAAAGCTTGGATGTCTCATGAAGTAACAGTAGTGGTTGAGTACGTTGTAAAATGCCATTTGTACGCGTCTTTGCTCTCTACCCGGCTTTTTGTGCATCAGAAAGTAAGGTTCACGTTGGGGCTTCGTCGCGCACTGATGTTATCGGGACTCGCTACAAAACAGCAGCTGCTTTATTTACTTTTTGAACTGCTTGTTTTTTCTTGAGTTGCTTTCGCTTCGTTGACCTTTGCAAGTGCTCCATTATCAAACAGCGCGAACTGCACAGTCAGCTTTGAAACTACGTTTCAGGAATCTAAATAGGGGTGTGATGCATACTTTAAAGTACCACCGAATTTAAGCGTACTTACTATATACCTTTAAACTAATTTATGTTCTACAGTTGCTTATACGAGGAACGCTCTGTTAATAGTTAGTAGCAGGCCATCGAGGCTCAATTGGGTAGAAACAATTGCAACAATTGAATGTCGCATTAGTCTTGCAATTTTAATTCAGTTTCATCATTCCGCGAAACCTTTACAGCTATGATTTTCTATGACTATAAAAGACAGTTAGGATACCAGCAGAGCCATGAAAATTTCATAGCAGCTTTTGGCGATGCTGCTCCTTCATTATTCGCTGTTAGTCATTGGTTCCACGAATTTCGACGAGGGCGACAGCTGTTAGAAGACGAAACAAGACCTAGAAGACCTGCGATAGCTGCCTGTTCAGAAAATGTTGATGGTGTGGCAAGCTTAATTCAATCCAATCGAAATATTACTTATAGGGAGATTCAGGAGGAAGTGAAGATTGGATCCTCGGATAAATACCATTTGGATAAACATCTTGAGGTAAGAAAGCGAGCAAGCCGTTGGATACCGCATTTGCTCTCAGACTTGCCCACAAAAGTAATTCGTGGCAGAAGCGTCAATAAGAAAATGATTGCTGTTTTGTTTCCGCCGAGGTGGTCCTGTTGCTGTTATTCCACTTGAATATCGCGATTATACAGGGTGATTTCAAAATCGTGCATTTCGCCTACAGTACCTTATATGAGCCGTTAATGCAGTTTGTGAAAACTAAATAAAAACTTTTAATCGTTAATTCACTTAGAAATACAGGAATAAACTAGATTCAACTGCGTCATTCTTAAGAATTTTGAAGGATGGTATCGTTTTCCATAAACAGCTCTGTACTCTATAAGACTTTCTGCCAAAACGAATACCCACCTATAATTTAAATTTGGAAATCAAAATTTCTTCCTCAAGGTGTTCTGAAATACATTAATTTAGCAATTATGACCTAAAATTGGGATAATTCTTTAACTGTCTTTTTAACGTTTTGATTTAATTTTCTAAACCTATTATAATAATGGTGAATATGTAGACATGCTACTGTCTTTGGGTGAATGCCATAATAACGGAAATGAAGCTCAAACAGTTTAGGCGGACCCTGATGCGAATGTTATAAGGAGGTTGAATGAAAGGGCTGGAGAGACTGGATTATTGGTTCTTATCGCAGATCAAGACCGTGGTCGCCCACGAAACGTTTTGATGACTGAGATGTAGGAGAAAATCCTGGAAGAGGAGCCAGAACGAAGCACCAGGAGTATTTCGTAAGAACTGGGGCTGTTGCAGAGTGGTGTTCAGAAGTTTATTATGAGTGAAAGATATCATCTCTATCACTACACAGCTTTCTTGTCAAATGACTTTCAGCTACTGATAAATTATGCGGAAGGATTAATTAATCAACCCACAAATGCTACAACTTGTTTAAGACCATATCGTTTGTAGAGCGCAAATTTGTTTAAAGACATAAGGCGATAATTTTTAACAGTTTAATCGTTAGTGTTCTTTTTATCACATTATGCATTTATTCGTTCTTGTGTTACTGAAACCTAATTTCTTGAGTTACCGATTTTATAAAAAATTCGCTAAGCTCTTAAATTTAGTGTAATATATTTACCCAATTTACCAAAGTAACTGCAACTTACTGGTTCTAAGTCGTCTTCTCAAACCGATAATTATTATTATTAATTACTAATGCTTAATAATAGTCGTAGATAGGAGATCCTAATAATTAGTGACAAATTTTAAATATCTTGCTTGTTACGGTATGAAAAGGACTTTACGACACCCACCCAAGGTGAGCATCGCACCACGGAATCAGTCCTGAAAACATGACACACTTGCCCTGAGATCGGTTCGAAATAGGCTAATAGGCCACGGCTGGAACGCTCAGGGAGTCGGGCGTGAGTCACACGATACGTTCTGGGCAAGCGCGCTGTGGCATAATATATACAGGGTATGTCGAAATTATGAGGGCGCCACCAAGCCTGTCGTAACCCGGCTAACCGGGCCTGGACGGTTAGACGGGAGCGAAGCATGCAAAAATACTCCGCCAATAAGATTATTCAAGAGTTGCAAGGTCAAACAACAACTTCGGGATTGCCTTAAGCAAGGATTGTGATTAGGTGTCCATCCGACCACGACTACGCAGCTGTCCCACTCACCTGCACGCTCACAGCTTCCTCGTTCCGTCGTACAATAATTCGTACAATAAAGGGGCGTCTATCTGTAACAGAACATGCACAAACCGAAACAAACAATAGTTCCCTTAACTAACCAATCATATATTTCACTTCGAGTTACAATGGGGTAGCAGAATGCGTCGCCCTGTATCTAACCTTACTCTATAATTAAGGGCACCAGCTCGCACGCGCGCTCTAAGCTTAACGACAGATGTTGAACATTAGTGAACAGCAATAATAGGTACAAAGATACACATTGCCTTATGCAAGGGCAGCGACGATTTACATTAGCCTTCACGGCCTGAACTGTCTGCAGTCTGAATGAATACACTAGCGTAGTAATGAATAGGTACAAAGATACACATTGCCTTATGCAAGGGCAGCGACGATTTACATTAGCCTTCACGGCCTGAACTGTCTGCAGTCTGAATGAATGCACTAGCGTAGTAATGAATAGTAATGAGTAACACTCGCGTTCACAGCGGTAATCAGGTTAAAGGCACATACCTTAATGCGTGGGCGGCGAGGGAGCCTGGTACAGCTGAGTTGCGACGAGCTGCAATCGTAGGTGGTAGGTACCTTCGGTGTTACAACGGCGAAAGGGGGTGAATGCATAACCGCCTCAATGGCGACGGGAGACGCGTCAAGACGCGTACAACGGGACGACGAAAATGATGGGGGCCTCACTCGTTCTGCTGAACCAAATCCTCGTAGGTCGAGATGAAGGGGGCACGACCCCTCACTAATAGTAGCAGGAACTGGGCTCCAAAACACCCACGTTACGCCGAAGATCACTCGACAAATTTCGAATCACCACCACCACACACAAGCGCTCTCTGCCACGGGCTCTGGAAGACTCCCCGAGGGAAGCGTCGGCAAAAGGTCACCTTCGCCGCGTCCCCCACGTGACTAAACCACAGCGAATCGCAAGGCGATGAAATGAAACCAACCAATGCGGGCCACGCTGGTATCACGCCGCCACAGCGTGCTATTCAGAATTCAGAAAAACGCCATCAGAGGAGAGCTCCAACCGACGACAAATACTGCTTTTTAGGCTAACTATGTGCGAAATCGTGATTCTGGAATTAGGCGATGGAGCCAAATAAAGAGCTAAAAGGGCTTAGCATACGGGCGCGCTGCTCTAAGCTTAGGCGGCTATTCAAAATACCAAAATGACCTAACTAACGGCGTGAAATGCAATTAAGCATCTGAAATAGCAAAATGACTTAACACTCCCCTTACTTGAAAGAGAGTTCCCCGAAGTCTCTTATAAAACAACGAGGCATTTTGGCTGCGGCGCCACGAGAACTCAAACGGCCGGAAACGCTGATACGATAGCTGTACCCCCAAAGGAATTACGCACACCGGCCACCAGATAGGGTACGACAGGAGGGAAGAGAGAAGAGGGAGAAGAAAGACTGGATACGCCAGTGGAAATACGAAAATTGGGTAGGACCTGGCGGTTCGCTGATGGCTAGTACACACTCCCCGGACCACGGAAGACGGGCGACAAGAAAACTGGCTGTCCCAAAAGGAGTGGCGCTCCGCCAGGGGTCCACAAAACGATTCGCGTCTGGCTCCCTCGGGGAACCAAACGGGCAAAGACTAGGCAGGCTGAGGACAGTCTCGCCGATCCGGCTCGACTGCCCCTCCCAAAATAGGAGTGCCACCACAACGGTTCGCAAAACCACGTCGATAATCGACCACCAAAACGACAAGACAAACAAAATATAACCGACCAGACCCGAAACGGGTGTGGCACGCACTGCGGCGGCGGCCACGAAACGCCGACTGGACCTTAACACCGGGTCCATGACGGTCGCCTAACAGTGCGGTTTTGGAAGGTGGAAAGAAAAAGAGAACAACGGGGTTGGGTAGTTGTCGCCGGGACACGGTAGATAGTAATGACAAGGGGAAAAGAAAGGTAAAGATAGAGCATAGGGAAGGAGGGTTTGGGGTTCCAAATTGGAACCGTGAAAATATCTAATAATAAAAAAAAAACGCGCGGTTAGCGCTCGTCAAAATCGGGTCAATAGAATGTCTTACTCCCATGCACACTTCCGACCAACCGTTCCAAAAGAACATGGGGGGGGAAAGGATAAGTCCCTCGTAACCTGTCCCGCAAGCCGCCTGAAGAGGGCACGTTGCGCGTCACGGGATCGGCGCATTGTGGGGTTCCCCCAACAAGGAAGCTCGGGGAAAGGTAGGTACTACTGAAGATACGGCTCTAGGCCGGCGGTATGGCCGTCAAGGCCTACAAAGAAAAAGGGAGGGGGGTTAGGGAAAACGGGCGTTAGAAGGCTAAACGTCCGTGGGATTGGGTTTTAGGTCTTTCGCGTGCCAAGTGCCTTTCGGGGCACCGGTCTCGTCGGACAGCTCGTAAGTGGCAAGCGAAACTTGCCGACTGATATAAAACGGCCCTATAAATTTTGGAGCCAACTTGGCGTTAAAATATTTCGCCGCATCGGAAAGTACGTAATTTCGTCGCCAGACGGTATCGCCAACGGCGAATTGAGCCGGGCGCCTTCGCAAATCGTAAGTCGCCTTGGAGGCTTTGTACGCCACGTCTAGTCGCTTGACTATGTCTTCATATACCGACCTTAACGCGGGAGTCCGTCGTAACAAGTCTTCGCGACTCTCTACTCGTATTTGTTCCGAAACATCCACCTCCTCGGGGTTATTGGCGCGCGTCCCCTCTAACTGTATCTCTCTGCCGAAATTGGCGAAATATGGGGTCATGCCGGTGACTTCGTGTACTGCGGTACGCACTGCGCACGCGACTTTCGACAAATATTTATCCCACTCCCGGTGGTTGTCTTTCACGTACGACGCTAGCATAGTTTTTAATACTCGATTAACGCGTTCGACGGGGTTGGCCTGCGCATGATAATGCGCGTTAAAGATGATTCGTGATTTATACGTATCGGTAAGCTGTCGGAATTCTCTACTGCGAAACTGTACGCCGTTGTCAACCAAGACGTACTGAGGTGCTCCAAAGAGCAAGAAAACATCGTTCTCAATTTTCTGAGTCACCGCGGTCGCAGTGGCGGTACGCAACGGGAAGAAAAGGGTAAATTTGGTAAAGTAGTCAGCCACGGACAGAATATATACGTAGCCTTTCTTTGAACGGGGCAACGGCCCTACAATGTCGATAGATATCATTTGCCACGGCTTATCCACCACGGGGTGACGACACATCAAGCCGGCCGGGCGTTTTTGTTCGGGTTTCTGCGCTAGGCACGTCGCGCAACGGTTAACGTAACGGGTCACATCCGCCTTAAGTTTAGGCCAATAATACTGTTGAGCGATACGACCGTAGGTCTTATAAATGCCTAAATGGCCTGCGGTAGGTTCGTCATGGTTTTTGCGGAGAATTTCGGCGCGTTGAGGCTTCGGAACCACCTCTTTCCAACTCGTGCCTTCGTCCAATTCGGGATATTTTACGTTAACATGTTTAAACAATTTCCCTCGCGATAGTTTCCACGCCGAATACTTGAATGGTCTTTCTACGACGCGTGTACACATGCGCCTATACCAACGGTCAGTTCGACTGTCGTTCGGTGCCTGAGCACCGGCTTCGGGTTCTCCAGAATCGACAACTGAGACTACATCTATTTCGGGTATAGCACGGGACAGCGCATCCGGAACGACGTGGTCTTTTCCCTTCCGGTGTTTGATCGTGAAGTCGTATTGTTGGATACGAACAGCCCAACGGGCGAGTCTCCCGGTGGGTTCCTTAAGATTATTTAGCCAGATAAGTGAATGATGGTCAGTAACGACTGTGAAGTGAGTGCCTTCTAAATATGGGCGTAACTTCTCTATGGCCCACAGGACGGCCAAACATTCGCGTTCCGTAACCGAAAAGTTACGCTCAGGTTTCGTAAGAGTCCGACTAATGTAACAGATGACTTGTTCTTGGCCATCAACGGTCTGAGTCAGCACGGCGCCGATACCAACATTGGAAGCGTCCGTCTGTACGATAAACGGGAGAGAGAAATCGGGACACGACAAAATGGGTGCCGAAACTAGGCAATTTTTGATGGTTGTAAATGCGACTTCGCATGACTCGGTCCACTCAAACTTCTGAAACTTTTTCAATAACGACGTCAGCGGAGCAATAATGGCTGAGAAACTTGGTATGAAACGCCGATACCACGATGCCATGCCGACAACTCGCCGTATCTCCGAAACGTTTCTAGGTCGCGGCAAGTTAAGAATCGCCGAAACTTTATCGGGGTCGACTAAAAGTCCTTGGGCGTTAACGACATAGCCCAGGTATCGTAATTCTGGTTGGCAAAAATGGCATTTATCACGACCCAGTGTTAAACCAGCGTCGTTTAGCCGCTGCAATACTTCGTCTAGAATCTCGACGTGCTTTTCGAAAGTCGGGGTACAAATAATCACGTCATCTAAATAGACAAAGACGTAAGGTTCCAATTCGGGACCCAACACATGGTCGACGAAACGTTGCCAAGTCGCTGGCGCGTTATGAAGCCCAAAGGGCATGCGAGTAAATTGAAACAAACCGCGCCCGGGTACTGTGAAGGCCGTTAGTTCCTTAGATTTCTCTTCCATTTCAATTTGCCAGTACGCGGATTTGATATCAAGCGACGTCATGAACCGGGCATCGCGTAAGCGATCCAAAATCGAAGACACGTAAGGTATCGGGTAGGCGTCCTTCTCGGTGACGCTATTTAATTTGCGAAAGTCAACGCAGAAACGATAGGTCCCATCTTTCTTTTTAACTAGTAAAATCGGGCTCGACCAGGCTGAACGAGAACGTTCCACCACGCCTGATTTCAGCATCCTGTCCAACTCAGCATCGATATGCGCCTGCATTGCGGGAGAAACCGGGTAGTACCTTTGTTTAACCGGTGCCGCCTTAGTAGTGATTTTATGTTGAACGTACTTGGCGCAGCCGAGTTCGGGTTTAGCGGTAGTAAAATGTCGGTTTACGAGAGTGTCTAATTGGGCTCGTTGATCCGAGTTCAGGTCGAACATAGACTGCAAATTGCCGGTAGGAGTATCAATGGCCGCTACGCCGGGTTTTGAGAATTCCCACTCCCCTCGAAACACGTCTGGGACTATTCCCACTGACTTCCAAAAGTCTATCCCCAGGATCAGGGTGTGCGGAACCTCCGGAACTATCAAACCATCGATAGCTACCACTCTGTTATTTAAACGAATAGGTAAGTGCAGGGTACCTAGACTGGTCACGGTCTGTCCATTAGCCACTGAGCAAACGGGTCTCAGCTTCTTATTTATGCGCAGGCCTACAGTACGCAACACGTCCCAACCCTTAGCTCCTAAGATCGTTCGATTCGCTCCTGAGTCCAACAAAGCTAACAACTCGAAACCCATGATTTCAACAGTCACATGCGGTCGACGGTCATCAGATGACCTTTCTAATACGTAATCGAGAATGACTTTATTTTTTTTAAATTTGGTCTCGCGCTCCTCGATAAGTCCCTTCATAAATTTAGTCGAATTGCTAAACACGCGCGAGGACACTGCTCGACCGTTCAGCGTCTCGCGGGGTCGTTTCCCTGTCCCCTATCTCTTGTTCGACAACGAGGACAAGTGTTTACGGTCACTTCAGGTTTGCCGCAACGGTAACAGAATTTCTTGCCGCGGGGTCGCGGACACCTACTGGCTCTATGGCCTGGTTCGTTACAGTTCCAACACCGTATGCTTGACTTGGGTGCCGGTTCTCGATTC
Organism: Agriotes lineatus; assembly: GCA_940337035.1. NCBI lineage: Eukaryota > Metazoa > Arthropoda > Insecta > Coleoptera > Elateridae > Agriotes > Agriotes lineatus. The sequence goes on along the minus strand of CALNHX010001841.1, from coordinate 25,054 downwards.
CTCCTCTCGGGAGTATTAACGTCACGCGCTTCGACAATATCAACTGGGCACGTTTCCGCGATAGGCGCGACCTCGACGTATGCCAAGTCTGTTTCTAAGTCAGACTTCTTTCTAGAAGGTGGCACGTAAGTTTCAATGGCATAGCGCCGTTCCTCAATCTTTCGTCCGTATAGCGCTAGCTCGTCGACCGACCGGACTTCCGTCAATCCCAACTGGGTTTGGTATAAAGGTGAAATATTATGCAACAAAATACGCAACTGTTTCTCTTCGGGAACCGCTTCGGTCAGGCGCGAAAACATTGTGCGCATGATAGCGATATAAATGCCCATACTTTCCGTAGGGCCTTGCGTGCGACGTCTAATTTCGTCCAACAACCGTTCATCATAATTCGCAGGCTGAAACTCTAGACGCAATAAATTGACTAACTGTTGCCACGTGTTAGGGGTCGCTCTATTCGCGCGATACCATAGCAATGCGTTGCCCGAAAACAAATCGATGGCCTGCATAAACAACTCTTCTTCGGTAAGGTTTCTGGCCACTCTGAGTTCGCTAACACGCTCGATGAAAGCGTTGACCGACAGACCTTTCGGGTCACCTGAGAATTGTATGTTCCATTTCGAAACAGGGGTTGCCTTAAATGAGATCGTACGCGACATCGGCGCAACAAAACTCGGAGTCGACATAGTTGCCGCCGTCGTAGTCGTAGTCGTCGTCGCGACGGTAATGGTAGGTGCGACACCGGACGTCGATGGCAGCGCTACGGCGCTTTCTTCCTCAGCCGTAGTCGCAGACGACCCTAGCTTTACTTGGTTAAGTTCGTAGGTTGAACGTATGAGTGATAATTCCGCGAACGCTTTTTGTTTGAGCGCTCGCTCTTCCTCCGTTATAGCTGAACAATTCGTCAGACGGTTCATTCCGTGATAAAATTTCGTTTCGATCGTAGCCGCTACTTCTTTAGTCGGGTTAGCTAAATATAGCTGAATCTTTTCTTCTAATTCGCCAATCAATGTTGTCACGGCCGTGAGATCCTCCTCGAACGTATACGGGTACGGCGGTCGCGTATCCATATCTGCGCGTCCCTCCTCTCTCAATACGTCGCGTAACCGGGAGCGCAACAAGGTAACCGTGCCGGAAGCATCACGGCCTCTGATTCTCAACTCGTATTCAGCCTCCGCGCGAAGCAGGCGTTCAATATGTAGCTTTAGCACCATGTTTACAACCGGGAAAGGACCGACTTGTGTAATACGTCGTATAAAAAGAAAAACGTTAGCACGTGTTTGGTAAGTCAATTACGTCAGATATCCGAACCAAATCGTAGACGGTCAAGACGGGAGAAATCGGGAAAAAGTGGTTTGTTACCTTTCACTCGCCCAATGGCTTAACGGGACTATCTGTCCATATCCTTTGCGAAGAGACCGAACATAAGCGAAAAAGAGCAAATTCCAAAACTAGGCGGTCAACGAATGGCTTAACGCGCCTACTATCAACCAACAATGGTCACAGACAGTACTGCGCCCGAAATCGAGCGACAGAAAAAGAAAAAAAAAATCCGAAATGGGGTCGCGCGTTGTCACGCAACAAGGTCTCAGACGTTAAAGCGTCAGAATTAAGACACACGGATGGGCTTAACGAGACTACTCCAGTCCAATAACAGCAAAATTAAGACACACAGCGCAAAAAAAAAGGAAACCCCAAAATGAGGTCGAGCGTTGTCGTGCACCAATAGGCTCCAAACGTTGGAATAGCCAAAATCAAGGCACAACGGGTGGCTTAATAAGAAAAACAAACATACAAGGCCTCAGACGTTGGAATAGCCAAAATTAAGACGTACGACGGGTGGGCTTAACGAGACTACTACCGTCCAACAACAACAACAAACAACAAGCCCCACGCGATTGGGCCGCCAAAATTAGCCTGTTACGGTATGAAAAGGACTTTACGACACCCACCCAAGGTGAGCATCGCACCACGGAATCAGTCCTGAAAACATGACACACTTGCCCTGAGATCGGTTCGAAATAGGCTAATAGGCCACGGCTGGAACGCTCAGGGAGTCGGGCGTGAGTCACACGATACGTTCTGGGCAAGCGCGCTGTGGCATAATATATACAGGGTATGTCGAAATTATGAGGGCGCCACCAAGCCTGTCGTAACCCGGCTAACCGGGCCTGGACGGTTAGACGGGAGCGAAGCATGCAAAAATACTCCGCCAATAAGATTATTCAAGAGTTGCAAGGTCAAACAACAACTTCGGGATTGCCTTAAGCAAGGATTGTGATTAGGTGTCCATCCGACCACGACTACGCAGCTGTCCCACTCACCTGCACGCTCACAGCTTCCTCGTTCCGTCGTACAATAATTCGTACAATAAAGGGGCGTCTATCTGTAACAGAACATGCACAAACCGAAACAAACAATAGTTCCCTTAACTAACCAATCATATATTTCACTTCGAGTTACAATGGGGTAGCAGAATGCGTCGCCCTGTATCTAACCTTACTCTATAATTAAGGGCACCAGCTGGCACGCGCGCTCTAAGCTTAACGACAGATGTTGAACATTAGTGAACAGCAATAATAGGTACAAAGATACACATTGCCTTATGCAAGGGCAGCGACGATTTACATTAGCCTTCACGGCCTGAACTGTCTGCAGTCTGAATGAATACACTAGCGTAGTAATGAATAGGTACAAAGATACACATTGCCTTATGCAAGGGCAGCGACGATTTACATTAGCCTTCACGGCCTGAACTGTCTGCAGTCTGAATGAATACACTAGCGTAGTAATGAGTAGTAATGAGTAACACTCGCGTTCACAGCGGTAATCAGGTTAAAGGCACATACCTTAATGCGTGGGCGGCGAGGGAGCCTGGTACAGCTGAGTTGCGACGAGCTGCAATCGTAGGTGGTAGGTACCTTCGGTGTTACAACGGCGAAAGGGGGTGAATGCATAACCGCCTCAATGGCGACGGGAGACGCGTCAAGACGCGTACAACGGGACGACGAAAATGATGGGGGCCTCACTCGTTCTGCTGAACCAAATCCTCGTAGGTCGAGATGAAGGGGGCACGACCCCTCACTAATAGTAGCAGGAACTGGGCTCCAAAACACCCACGTTACGCCGAAGACCACTCGACAAATTTCGAATCACCACCACCACACACAAGCGCTCTCTGCAACGGGCTCTGGAAGACTCCCCTAGGGAAGCGTCGGCAAAAGGTCTCCTTCGCCGCGTCCCCCACGTGACTAAACCACAGCGAATCGCAAGGCGATGAAATGAAACCAACCAATGCGGGCCACGCTGGTATCACGCCGCCACCGCGTGCTAAATGAAACAAACCAATGCGGGCCACGCTGGTATCACGCCGCCACAGCGTGCTATTCAGAATTCAGAAAAACGCCATCAGAGGAGAGCTCCAACCGACGACAAATACTGCTTTTTAGGCTAACTATGTGCGAAATCGTGATTCTGGAATTAGGCGATGGAGCCAAATAAAGAGCTAAAAGGGCTTAGCATACGGGCGCGCTGCTCTAAGCTTAGGCGGCTATTCAAAATACCAAAATGACCTAACTAACGGCGTGAAATGCAATTAAGCATCTGAAATAGCAAAATGACTTAACAAGAGTTTTCCGGCGAATGTAAAAGTTTTACGTGAGCATGGAAGAATAACTTTTCCAATGTGTTGAACATGCAATGTTTCCGTGTAGTTGACAAAAATATCTTTTTAAATAATTTTGGTCAAAGTATGGAAGCGCAATGTTTACTGTACTGTATAAATACAGAGTCCGACAACGAAGCGGGGGTGGAAGATATTTCTAAAACGATGAGAGCTACATGAATATTGTGTATATAAAAGTTGTAGGTACGAAAGTGGTGCACATTACTAAAATAGTTTTGATTATACAGGGTGTCGCAAAAAAGTATGGCGAATCAAACTTACTTTTTTTTAAATAGAATGCCCTATATTTGGGTAGCTTAAAAGTTTTTTATTGAAATACTCATCATTTTCCGATAAAGTTGTATGGGTCTAACGTCAACTATTTTGGAGATATTAACGATTTTATGCAAAAAAATGCTGAACTTCAAGGCGACTGCTTTAAGCGACAGAAAACAATTGAATGAAGGAAAACGTTACCAAAAAATTATGATTTTTGTAAACTATCTTTCAAGTGTAAAATGGTGGATCTGGGTATTAATGTTATATAGGGTGCTCAATATTTGCAAATTTAATAATTTCGATTACTTTTCAAATGGAACGCCCTGTATATTTTTGTATTTTTGAAGAGCCCTTTTAATGAGATTTCTTTTGATATGTTACTTCATACTTCTAAGTTCAACTGTTTTTCAGATATGACTGTTTGAACATAAAAACAATTTAACCCCCTTAAGATGCTTTATTTCAAGGGATAAAAACAAACGCTCTTAAAATAGTGATTTAAACGCATGATCTCTCTAAGAATAAAAGCACAAAATCCAGGTTTAGAAAATATAAATTCAGTCAGTGTTGATACAGGAAATTATAAACACGAAACAAACGATAAATGCAGGAATAAATTAATTCCACGGTCAAATTAAATTAGATAAAAAAAATAAAAGCCAATACACCAAAAGCTTATACGTAATTACACTAAATGTTCAAATAGTTCTCCTTTCCTGCTCTGAGTATTAAAGCTGTACAGAGAATTCATAATCTGCAAATATAATTAGTTTGATTTATTTAAATGGAACACCCTGTATATCCCTGTATTTTTAAAAAGTAGTTTTAATGAGCTTTCTTCTTCCACTTCATTTCCTATCTCAAAATTCGGTCGTATTGGTTATTTCTAGTTTTGAGTTCTGGTTCAATTTTTGTATTTTAAGCTTGGCTTACTCTTGTAATTTTTCAGTTTTTTTCGATTTTTTCAAAAACGGCTTTAACGATTTTTTTTAAACTTTACATTTTTCTTACATTTTTAATGTGTATTGATGTGAGATAGGTGATTTTCCAGTTGAATACTTCTAAAGTGGGTTTCTTTTTTTTCTATTTTTTTATTAACTCCTATTTTAAATAAAACACCCGGTATATTACATTTTTGAATTCACCTTAAAATTCTAGAGAAAATTTGTCTCTTTAACTAACACTCGATTTTGTACCGTTTTTGAAGAATTTGTAATTTTTGAAAACTTTTAACAAATGGTTAAAAATTAAAAATGAAATTTTTGACTAATTATAAGATCATTGTAAAAGGAAGTTGTGTGAGTGTATCACACCACATTTTTATGTTTAAACTCGCATATCTGAAAAACAGTTGGAACTTAAGAGGTATGAAGTAACATATCAAAAGAAAGTTCATTAAAAGAGCTCTTCAGAAATACAAAAATATATAGGGCGTTCCATTTGAAAAAAAAATCGAAATTAAATTTGCAAATATTGAGCACTCTGTATAACATTAATACCCAGATCCATCATTTTACACTTGAAAGATAGTTTACAAAAATCATAATTTTTTGGTGACGTTTTCCTTCATTCAATTGTTTTCTGTCGCTTACAGCAGCCGCCTGAAGTTCAGCAATTTTTTGCATAAAATTGTTAATATCTCCAAAACAGTTGACGTTAGACCCATACAACTTGATATGAAAATGAAGAGTATTTCAATACAAAACTTTTAAGCTACCTATTTATACGGCATTCTATTTAAAAAAAGGTAACTTTGATCCGCCACACTTTTTTGAGGCACCCTGTATAATCAAAACTATTTTAGTAATATGAACCACCTTAGTACATACAACTTTTATATACACAATATTTATGCAACTCTTATAGTTTTAGATATATCTTCCACCCCCGCTTCGTTGCCGGACCCTGTATAAATTAACCATTATACATTATAGAATAGAGCTTACTTGAAAATGGATGAATCTGTTATTAATTCATTTAGTTCATTGTTAGGTGAAATCAATATGATTTTGAGCAGTTATGAAAAGTATCAAAAAGTCACTTTTTTTAATGTCACCAATGGCAATGTGAAAAAATAATACATTATAAGGAAGAGAAAAGCATAATTTTTCCCAAGATGTGAGTTTGCAGCTCAAGGGCGATGCCGAGCACTACAAATACACAGAGGGAAAAATGGTGTTCTGCCCTGCCGTGTATATAAATTTTTTTCAACCGCCAGGATCAGAACCGTAAGACACATATTTTTCGACGACTGACATCGAAAGTAGATTTTTCTCACTGTCATTTGACAACAGAAAGTTGACATTTGCCGCTGAGCGTGCGTTTTCATCACTTTGCCGCTCGCCGAGCGTGTTGGGTTTCCACGTGAACAAAATAGGTAGCCACGTCCGAATGTTTCCTTGACAATGCCCGTCATTTGTCGAAATAATCGCGTCACATGTCTAATAGACTGCGCGAGTAATGCTAACTTTATTGTCAATTAATATTTGCAATAAAATGAAATATGATATTTTCCATTAATAATATGCGCAGTCGTCGAAAAAATAGTATGTATGTTTCGAGCTAAAAGTGCGCTTGCCGCTTTTGCATGATTGCTGGTTTCGGCTTTGCCTCAACCAGCAATATTCATGCGCAAGCGGCAAGAATGCACTTTCAGCTCTTAACATACAATATACTATTTCATTACTCTAAATCAAAATTATGCTGTAATACGGATTGGGTCATAATTATATATAACAGCAATGAGATAACATGAACAACAAAATAGAATGCTTGAGTAAGTAAGAGATGACCATAGGAAAAAAAATTATTTTAGTAGGATATGTGGTTGATATCTGTCATAATTAAATGTGCGTCAAGCCTACTCGAATATTTGCTATTATGTTTATCTCTTTCTTACTCAAGCAATACTTGTTATTTTCTTGTTCATGTTATCTTATTGCTGTTACAGTGAAATTCCCCTTCGCGGATACACGGACACCTCCCTTGGACGGACAGTTTCTCATGGTCCCGACCGTCTCTTATATAATTTGCATTGTGTTAACTCCCTCTTGGACGGACATTCTCTTGAACGGACGCGGACACAAGAAAATGTTCTCTTAAACGGACAAAAAATAAAATAAAAAATAAACGCCTTGTCTCATTTTTCTGTCGCAAGTGTCGCTGTTGCATTTCTCAATCGCGCCGCGCGCCAACTTCGCTGCCTGCCTTTACTGAGGGACTTTCCCGAGTTAACCGGGGATTCACCAACTTCAATCTTTCTGTACACGCGGGGATTCAGTATTAGCCTGACGTCTATGCGGAAAAGACACAATGGGCGACACATTCATTGTAGAAATGGCGCCAAATATAAAAACTCTCACGCTTAAACAAAAAATTGAGATTGTTGAAGTTCACAATAGGGAACAATTAAGTGTAAGGAACTTATCCAAGCGTTTTAATATCGGAAAAACACAAACTGCTGATATAATTAAACATAAAGAAAGTATTTTGTATGTAGTAGTAGTATTTTCCTTAAGTTTTAAGTTTTTTGTTTATTTTAAAAACATTTACATACATATACGTTTTAAATATCCCAATTTCTTTAATTATAGTTTTCATTAAAAAACCGATTTTTTTGTCGTATTTCTTTTAGGCGGACACCCCTCTTGAACGGACACTTTCAGTCGGTCCCGTTGGTGTCCGCCCAAGGGAGATTACACTGTATAGAGACAGATCAATAAAAAAATCAATTAGGGCAGGCTGTGATATGCGTTATACGTTTGGCAGTACTGAAGTGTATTGTCAGTCTATGTCAAATTCAAGATTTGCAGGTTGAGTTTTACGTCGGTCTGTGTCAAACAACGAACAAAACCTAACCTGCTAATCTCGAATTTGACATAGACTGACAATACACTTCAGTACTGCCAAACGTATACCACATATCACAGCCTGCCCTAATTGGTTTTTTTATTGATCTGTCTGTATATAATTGTGGCCCTATCGGTATTTAGCAGTCTTTGAACTTATTTTACGAATACCATGACAACAGACATTTTAATTTTGTTTCATATTGTCCCTTGAGAGAAAATGTGTTCTTTCTGTGACAATTCTTGTAACCTAAAATATTATTCACTATTCTCTATTTGTGATCGCCAACTGTCTTTGTATCTTAAAACAAAAGCAATTAAAACTTGTAAAGAAACTGTGACAGTAAGCACCTGAAAAAATTAATTGTGATTTTGCGTCAAATGTATTTTTCCCTCTTTATTGTTATTAGTCTTCTTCTTCTTCTTTGGTCCGTTAGCTGGCGGTCCGGGCGGTACGTCCCCGCAACGAATACGCTGCTGTCGGTGCCGCTGGGTCTCGAACTCCATTTACGATTCGTTTTCATTCTTGACGATTTTTGGCGACGTCTTGAGCATCGATAACCGATAATCACTGATTCTTTAAGTCTCCCTCGATATTCTTTAGCCAGGTTTTCTTCGGTGCCGATCGCTGAATTCTCCAGTCTGCCGGACGGTCTTGCCAAAGAAGTTTACATGGCAAACGGTTATCATCCATTCGGCACACATGTCCGAACCATCGTAGTCGACGTTTTTGTATTTGTTCTCCTATCAGTGTTTGTTGATCACATCTTCCTGTAATTGTTTTGTTTCGAAGGCGGTCGCGGAGCGAATCACCGAGAATTTGCCTCAAGCATCGCATTTGGAAGACCTCAAGCTTGTCAAGGTTCGGCTTGGGCAATGTCTACGTTTCCGATCCATAAAGAAGAATGGGAAGGATCAGCGTTCGGTATAAGCGTACTTTCGTTTTGATGGTAGTATTTGTTCGTTTCCATACGCACCATTTGAGCAAGGCGAATGTTGATGTTGCCTGCCCGATGCGGCTCTAAACGTCGGCCGTCGATGCCACTTTCTTTTCCTCAACCAGCGATCCCAAATACACTGAGCGACAAAAGTCTGGGTTCACGAATAATTTTTCAAATTTTACATACTGAAAATGGTTTCTGGCGCTTAAAATCTGATGTCGATGTTTACGTATCAATAAACAAATTTAGTGCTATAGTGGGCTAACTCAGAACCATACAATTGTTGAAATATTGCGATTTTGTTTCTGTCGTACATTATTCAAGTTTTTGATGAAGTTTTGTTAAGAATCGGGTTGGCGTTGTCAGGGATATGTTTACAGCATGTCAATTGTTTCCGATAACTGTCAGTATTAACTGTTAATTCTACGCCACGAGCTCTATTTACACATTCTAGATGTCTAGGCATACTGCTAATCAATCTGGCAAGATTTTCTTGTGGTAACCTATCCTAATGTCCGAGGCCAATTAGGGCGAGTGCGAATTGCTCTTCCCAGTTGATTCCACACGTGTTCTATCTGGTTCAGGTCTGGTGAGCAGGCTGGCCAATCCAAAAGTGTAATTCCAACTTCGTTTAGATGTTGCAGAGTAATGTTGGCTAAGTGTGGCCGTCCATTATTTTGCATTAAACGAAAGTTGTCACCAACAAAATGACTAAACGGAGCAACATATTTCTCAAGAATGTTCCTAATGACACAGATGTGAAGCTCTGTGCGAGCATTTGAAGAAATCCCTCCCCATACCATTACCGAACCTCCAAAAAAATATGAAGTTGTGGCCATAGCACAAGCAGCATAGCATTCTCCTGGTCTTCTCCATACCCGTGAACGACCATCTGAAGCATCCAAAGTAAATCGAGGCTTATCTGTCCATAATACGCATCTCCATTCGGGATCCCCCCAGTTCTGGTAAGTTCTAGCAAAATTTAGTCGATTATGTTTGTGGCATACTGAAAGTTTTGGACCAATGGCAGCCCGATATGGTTTCAGATTGTTTTCGTGAAGTCGTCTCTGAACTGTACGTGACGATATTTGAACATTTTTGACAGCAGCCAGTTCATTAGCAGTAATTGTAGCTGTTGCAGTGAGATTTCTTAAAGATTGTAACAACATAAATCGATCATCTTGGGCGTTAGTTTTTCTTGGTCTTCCTGATTGTGGGCTGGCTGTTAGTAAACCGTCTGCTTCATACCTCTGCCAAATTCTTCGAACCCCGTTTTGCGATACTCCATACCTACGTCTTGCATCTCTCTGGCTATGTCCTTCTTCAATGTGAGCGACTATTTTTGCACATCTTACTGGAGATATCAGAATTTTGGCACGGAAGTGAGAATTAACAGTTAATACTGACAGTTATCGGAAACAATTGACATGCTGTAAACATATCCCTGACAACGCCAACCCGATTCTTAACAAAACATCAAAAACTTGAATAATGTACGACAGCAACAAAATCGCAATATTTCAACAATTGTATGGTTATGAGTTAGCCCACTATAGCACTAAATTTGTTTAATGATACGTAAACATTGACATCAGATTTCAAGCGCCAGAAACCATTTTCAGTATGTAAAATTGGAAAAATTATTCGTGAACCCAGACTTTTGTCGCTCGGTGTATTTGAACATTGGAACCTGCTCGATTTGGGTTCCATCAAGGTAAACGCTGGCTTTCGATCCGTCCGTTGTGAGCACTTTAGTATTAGTATATTGGGAGTACAATAAACCGGCTTCTTTGGCAGCTTCAAGGAATGTATCGTAAACTTGGCCATTAATGGATTTCAAATCATCAAATGACAGCTGAGATGTTACAATTCTATCTACGTCTTCTGCAGTTCGTAACTTGTCGTCTCCTAAAATGTAATATTTTGTAATTGTTCAAAGTTTTGAAAGGTATCTTTATAAATACCTGCCGGCTTCTTTAGCAGCTTCAAGGAATGTATCGTAAACTTGGCCGTTAATGGTTTTCAAATTATAAAATGACAGCTGACATGTTACAATTCTATTTACGTCTTCTGCAGTTCGTAACTTGTTTTCTAAAATGTAATATTTTGTAATTATTTAAAGTTTTGAAGAGTATGTTTATAAATACCTGCAAGAATTAAAAACATGTGACAATGTGGTAATCCCCTTTTTTGAAATTCTGTTACACAAACAACCATAGTTCCCAATTCAGTGTAACTACACAACACCACAACTTTGTAAAACGTAGCCAAATCTGAAAATTTGTAGGTTATCTAACCTAAACTTTAAAGACACGCCTTTTTAGCGTGTGCGTACGGCTTTAATTTTGGGAGCGTTCAGTTACACAGATATTAAATTAAACAAATGTAGTCGTCTTCGAAGCTGTGTCAATAGTTTTAAAAAACATAAGCAATAGGCATAATAAGTAATTGTTTTCTGTGATAATATCGCTATTAAAACTACTGGGAAGTTTGTTTACAAAAACCCGAAAATAGGAATGTATGAATGTAACTATGGTACTTTTCATCGTGTAAACACGGCCTGTAGTCTTCTGCATTATTATAGAGGTATGATTAACAGGACTGGATTAGAGTCTGTAGAAGCCATTTAAATACATATTAATTATAATTGAAAAATATTTCTCTTAGAAAGCGCTTTGCATTATTTTTATTTTAAAAATTATGGGAACATATTACTTTTCGATAAATAATAAAAAATCTAAAGGAGTAATTAACATTTTACTTTGTTTTCCAATTATAAGTCTTCACCTAGAAAAATTTGAATTTTAAAATTAAGTTTTAGTATGTGACATTTTGAAAAATATTTGAGAAATTCAACAATTACATTTTTGCTGAAGTTAAAAAACTTGGTATTTTCTGGGTGCAGTTAGCTAAAGCTAACACACTCTAACAAAAAATTAATTTTCGAAAAATAGCTCTTTTTGGATGTTGACAATTTCGAGAAACGCTTTTTTCTAGCTGAGTAAAAATTACTCAGTATATTTGATGGAGGCTAAATAGGTTTTCAGACAAGTACAAACTATTGATTTATTTGTTATTAATCATTTCTAATTTTACAGTACATAACAAAAAAAAACAAAAAAAAAACTAGTGGGAAGAAACACTATCTCTAATATAAAGACATAAAAGTCTCCTAAACCTACGATATATTTTACACTCTTTTATGGTCGCCGGCATGTGATTCCAGAAATCCAGGCCCTTATAGAGCAGGGTATTTCTAAGATCGCTTTCTCCGAACCAAAGGTAGGTCGAAGTCACCTACACTCCGCAAGGGGTAACCATGGCGATCTACATTTGTGGCTACTTTCGAACACAAGTAGCCCGGCAAAAGCCTCCTTTAATTTGAAAATGAAAATCATCCTGTTAAAATAAATTCTTTGTTTGACGTCAAGCAATTTGGTGTCATAGAGCATCCCGCGAATGGAAGCATCTCTCCTCCTGCATGTGACAACGCGCAAGACTTTATTTTGTAGCTTCTGCAGCTTTCTAAACTCCCCTTCATTGCATAGAAAGAGGAGGGAGCTGCAGTAGTCTAGGTGGGGGGCAACCACGGTCTTATACATACTTAACCTTTCTTTTCATTCCTGCTAAAAAATACACCTTCCTCGCAAACTTTTTCATCACATACTCTAAATGCTCACTCACACTCAAATCATTTTTAATCATAACCCCAAGGTATTTATGAACACTCACTTTCTCTAACTCGCTCCCATCCATTATCAGACTCAAACTCACTTCGCTTCTCTCTGTTGCACTACCTAAAATCATTCACTTCGTCTTGGCCGCATTGACCTTAATCTTCTTCATTTTCGCGTACTCACTCATTCTGCATAGCTCTGCCTGCATCCTTCTGGTAGCTGTGGCGGCATCACTATTGCCGTATAAAGTTTTTTGAAAAATCAAAAATTTTTTTTCCATATGATACCGACTTTTTGGTGGTTAGTATACAGGCTGTTTCCTAAAAAACTCCGCAACCCATAACTCCGTTTTTTTTTTAATTTTAGACCCAACAAACTATATATATTCTTAAATGGCAAGACAAGAGCTACCTTTTGACATCGCCCGTTCGTAAATATCTTTCAACTGTTTTGAGCAACGATGTTCAACTTTTTTATTTTAAATGAAACACCCTGTATATTTTTACATATTTGGATTCAGCATGAAATTCTGCATGCAGTAGTATGCTTCATTTGTTTTTTGGATACTTAGAAATGTTTAAAATATTTTTTTAATATTGCATGTAGACAGTCGTACAGTACCATAAAATTTTCAAGTGTGCCGTGGAAAACAATCAGAATGTTGAAATATTTTATATAACACGTCCAGAAAACGAAGAAATTCTGAGGCAGAGGATTATCAATGCTTGTCGCGAAATACCTCCCAATTTGATATTGAATGCAACCAATGGAGTAACTAGAAGATGTCAGTCGTGTGTTCAACAAGGTGGCGGTCAGTTTAAGCAATACTTGTAGATACGTTTTGTAGTTTTGTTTAAATTTATTTCCAATAAAATATTTCAACATTCTGATTGTTTTCCACGGCACACTTGAAAATTTAATGGTACTGTACGACTGTCTACATGCAATATTAAAAAATTATTTTAATCATTTCTAAGTGTCCAAAAAACAAATGAAGCATACTACTGCATGCAGAATTTCATCCTGAATCCAAATATGTAAAAATATACAGGGTGTTCCATTTAAAATTAAAAAGTTGAACATCGTTGCTCAAAACAGTTAAAAGATATTTACAAACGGGCGATGTCAAAAGGTAGCTCTTGTCTTGCCATTTGAGAATATATATATAGTTTGTTGGGTCTAAAATTTAAAACAATGGAGTTATGGGTTGCGGCATTTTTTAGGACACAGCCTGTATATACGTTTTACTATATTTTTTATTACTACTCGTATGTTTGTTTTTAAAAATATCTAAATATTAGGTTAGAGTAAATTTTTCATTTGTGGCACATTTAATAATATTCAGTTTTTTTATCTTAGCGTTAGGCATATAATACCGTTTTGTTTTCCATTTTATCTCATGGTTTAGATGGCAGAACAGATCAGGGTTTGACCTTATCTGAATATTGCCTCATGGCTGAACACTATATATGCATACATTTATATTTTTATGATTATTATTATTGCTGTTACCAACGTGCTCAATAAAAATTATTATTATTATTATCGTTCTTCAGTCAGGGACGTCCTGAGGTAGATGTAATTTGGGCGTATAAGACAATGTATGCCAGTGCTTATGCACGCACTAGCTACCTCATTTTTAAATGCTCGTAGACTCATGGAATAGTGCTTGCAGTATTAAATGGAATTAACTACCACCGTTTGTATTAGTAATGGCGAGTTATTCTACGTGTTCTTTTATTTAAATGTTTGTTTATATGTATTCCTATGTGTTTAAAGCCATTATATAAGACTAAATAAGCCGCGTTACACATTATGTGTTACCTATTTAAATATTTCAGATTCGAAGTTTAAAGAATGAGCACCCTGTATTTAAAGTAGAAACATCTTTGGTATTGGTATTAGAACGGTTTTAGCAACGCTGAAAATAAACGATAGTTGATTTTTGTGTCTTTAGTTATTTAAACCACGGCCTGCTGAATTGTGTGACAAATGTCACAGTGACGTTTGTCAAACAATTCAGCAGGTCGTGATTTAAACAATACTTTATTAACAAATTCTTGCCCTACATTTTCTACTAGTACATTAGAAGCTTAACAAGAATTACTGTAGCAATCGTAAAAATCATAAATGACGGCGCAATTGTTGAAGAAGAGTTGCACAGATCTTCTGTACACGTGTAACAATTGTCGAACGCCTTGCAAGGGTCACCTGCAGCACAGCCTCGTGACGTCACTGTCACTGGAATGAAAAGTTTTAATTAATTTCATTATTCTGACAAGATACACTTTAGTTTTATTTGTAAGCGTTGCAGTTTATGATACTTCTATAGCTATTTCAAAATGTTATAAATTGCTATCTAAATGTCTGCTGCATAGAATACAAAGTGTAACGTTCCGCCGAATGGATGCATTGTGGTCGGAGCCTTAAATTCAACCAATAAGGAATGGGCCCATAAAGGGCACGATTGGTAGTACTGAAGTGTATTGTTGAAGACGTTGTCGATGTCAAATTCGAGGCTAGGTTTTGCGTCAGTTGGTGACAGACTAACGAAAAACCTAACCTGCTAACCTCGAATTTGACATCGACTGACAGTGCCAGCAACAATATACGATCGCGGCCATGGTTACACCATGATCGCGGCCATGATGGATTCCCTGACTAGGCCCATTGGGGATTGGTTGACATCTCCCCTCTACATTCTGAACGACTGCGCATCTCTGGGAACGTTTCACCTTGGATTCTTTACATCATGTCTAAATGTTTAAATATGTATAGTGTGTGCAATACTTTGGCGTTACTAGAGCAATTTACAATATTTAAAGCTGCAATTACGTTTTCAACAGTAATTACATAAGTGGTGATAATTTTTTGATAATTTTAACTAGATTCACGAATATGTGTTATTATTAAAAAATCTCACGAGTGGACGAAGTCCACGAGTGGATTTCTTAGCTAATCTAGATAAAATTATTAAAAAAAATTATTACCAGGAATGTAATTCGGCGTGATTATTTTGTAAAGGAGTCACGTGACTTTTGTTTGTCACTGTTCATCTTTAGTAAATAGTACATTGTGTATCTAGGACGAAAAGCGTAACATTCCCGAACAACAGTGAACTCGGCATTCGCCTCGCCCAACAACACAGGAGTCTGGGAATGTTGGCTTTTTGTCCAAGATACACATACTATTTTTCCGCCGATCGATAAGATTTATCTGTTTACTCTGAACTAATCATCATCATCAATAATTACATTCGAAAAATATTCCCTGCCCAGGACGGGAATCTTATTCCCGTACAGGTTTAGTGTAAATTACCTAGCAACGGCTGATGTAATGGAATGTTTGATTTTTCTCAACACAATTTTATCAATAATATGTCAATTGTAGTACGATTGGCGGAAAATAATTTTTTCCGCCAATCGTATTAGAACTGACACATTATTGACATTTTATTGAGCAAAGTCAAACATTCCATGACATCAGCCGTTGCTAGGTAATTTACAATAAAACTGTACAGGAATAATATTCCCGGCCTACGCAGGGAATATTTGAGTACTATTTCCTAATTTGTTTAATTACTCGTATCGATCGGCGGAAAAATAGTATGTATCTTGGACAAAAGACAACATTCCCAGACTCCTATGTTGTTTGGCTCGACATTCGCCTTGCCCAACAATATTCACAGTCGTCCGGGAATGTTACGCTTTTCGTCCTAGATACACAATGTACTAATAATGAAAGAAATTCCAAAAAAGGTATGTCGATTAAAAAAAGTTATTTTAAAATTTGACGATTCTAATGTGAAGTAGTCATGACTACCTACAAAACGAAATGTGATTTATTACCCTAAAATTGCATTTTTAAGTATTGACATACTTAAAGTCACTAGATTATCACGTGACTCCGAATGAGTATAAATATGACTATAACTCTTTATTGGTTTATTTTAAAACAAAAACAAGATTGGTGTTGAACAGATATGCCAATTGACATTCGTCTATTTTCTGAGTAAGCAACCATTTTGTATATAACTCGTTCGAAAATAAAACTTGATGTGCCTTGAACACACTATACAGTGTGTCCCAGATCGAGTGGGATTGCATGGGTAACTTTATTATTATTGAAGTTGAAGATTTGGTTATATGAGCAATGTTCAGCAATTTTATATGCTGATTTAAAATCTGTTTGAAAAAGTTCAAAATGTCGAACCCGTCAGAAGTTATTTAAAAAAAAAATACTAAAACTTTTTCTTTCTTGTATGTCAAATATCTTCGTAAGTATAAGAGATACGAAAAAAAGTCACTGTTTTCGATGAGACCAATTTAAAATTGGTGTCGAACAAAAATTTTAGATGGCTGCTTTTGAGGTATTCGTATCAACTTTCTTACATTAAATGGGTGCCATATTAGATTTTTGGGTTACTAAATAAAATTTTTTATTCTATTTTCAACGATGTAAAATAACGTACCATTGAATAAAAAATATCAGTAAATTTAATTGTTTTTACATTTTAATCAAGTGGGTTAACATGGATCCAAACAAAATTTACTTTGAAAAACAAAACTTAATTCTGAAAATCACATGAAATGTTCAAAATGCTGGCAATTGTTAGCTAAACATAGTTGACATCGTTTGACATTTCGGATTAATTTACGCAATATATTTCGATTAATACTAGCACACGCGTATAGCACTGCTTGGCGCAGTTCCTGAACAATATTGTAGCTGTATTTACTTCCATATACTTTATTCTTTAATATACCTCATAGAAAAAAGTCAAGAGGCGTTAGATCAGTTGATCTGGTTGGCTATCGAACACTAGTATCGGTGGCAATAACCTTATTGTCAAATCGATGAATTAAATAAACTACCAAGTTTCTTAAATTGTGGGCTGGACAGCCATACCTTAACGTAATCCTGTCTGCCAAAGGTAGGCCATCTATAAAATCTTCTAAAGAGATTGAAATTTTTTTAAATAACGTTGAGCAGTAAAATTTCCATTGAAGATAACAAGTCCAATTAAATGACTTCCCATTATGCCGCAATATACATTAAAACCGAATTGAACTTGATTTCGAAGTGGAACTACAACATGTGGATTTTCCTGTGATCAGTGTTCATTGTGTCGATTAAACACTCCGCAGTTAGAAAGGTAAGACTCATCTGTTCATAAACTTGTGCCTACTTAAAATTCGGGATGCTTTTGATTTAGATACACCAACCTGTGCTTTTATTTATCAAACTGAAATGTTTGAATTAGCCGTTACACAAGCAATTGTTATTAGCTCACTGTTGTAATTATGATCTTCCACTAATAAACTGTTTTATTTGAAATCGGCATTAAATTACCTCGAAATCGTCATTAAAATACGAGAAATCGGCATTAAAATAATCCATTGTTTTACGACTTTTTTGTAGGTGGTGAGGCGACAGATAAACGTCAACCAACGTTAACATATAACCTACAAATGTTGGTTAAAATTTTGTAATTTCACGATTTCTCGATTTCAAATAAAACATAGTGTACACCTCGGCACTGAAGTTTCTTTTTATCCCTCATGTGGTTTATTTGCCTTGACCCTACGGGTCTGGGCAACTACATCCACATTCGTGATAAAAAGCTAAACTTCAGTGCCTTGGTATACAAACTACTATTTTCTAGTTTTAATGGGCTTTTTCAAACTTCCATATCGCTGCATATTCTTGTCTAGTCTTTTAAACGTTTTGATATTTGGTTGTCTTCTTTCCGGAAAATTACTTAAGTAAGTTTGGGCAACAAGTTGGGAATTTTTATAACACTTAATAAATGTGCAAAACATCGTAGCTGTCAGTAATTGGAAAATTCGCCATAATTTGTAAAGTTTGTAATACAAATAACTGTAAATAACACTTTAGCGTAAGTACCTGCTTTTTGACAGATTGTTTTTGATCATAGCTACTTACCTACTTAATTATACATTTAAAATGTAATATCATGATGTGTTTTGTAGTTCAAGTACTTAACACTTAGTACTGAATTAACATGTTACTAGGTATTATTGGAATTACATAGAAAGGTTTTCTAAAGTAAATTTCCCCTAATTTTGTTGGATCAATGTAAGCCTACTTGAATAAAATGGAAAAACAGTTAATTTTACTGGTATTTTTGTTTAATCGTATGCTATCTTATATCGTTGAAAATAAAATAAAAAATTTTATTCAAAAACCTAAAAATCCAATATGGTGCCCATTTAACCTACAAAAGTTGATATGAGTACTTCAAAAGAAGCTATCTTGAATTTTTGCTCGACACCAATTTTAAAGTGGTTTCATTGAAAACAGTGACTTTCATATAAACTTTTCTTCGTATCTCTTATACTCACGAAGATATTTAACATACAAGAAAGTGAACGTTTTTATTTCTTTTAAATAACTTCTGACGGGTTCGACATTTTAAACTTTTACAAATAGATTTTAAATCAGCATACAAAACTGCAAAACATTGCCCGTTTAACCAAATCTCCATCTTCAATAATAATAAAGTTACTCATGGGATCTCACTCGATCTGGGACACACTGTATATGTAGCAGTAATTACCTCCTGCTGCGGTCAGGTCTCCTTTAAAGCACACGTTTAAATTGTTACCGCAAGGCGATTTAGAACCATTTGCGGTGCTGAACGCATCACCACAATCTGCGCTGCTTAGGGAAGAACAGCTGTAGCATTCTAGGCCGCTTCCTGCAACATAAAAAAAATAAGCTTAGCATCTACAATTGTTCTTCCTTTCCGGAAATTTTAAGTTCCAAGTTTTATTAAAATAAAGAATCTGTAAGAATGGCAGATACCATCTGGCATAGCTTCAAAATGTATTAAAGCGCGAACAGTAAATCCTCTGGCGGAGACTGAGTGCCTACGGAGCAGCCGCCACTGCCAAATAGGCAATACTAGACGCCAAGGTGAAAAGAAGGGCTGAACTAAACGCTGAAACTAGATTATTAATGTCGGACACAAGACTATACAGCAAAAAGTATAGAAAACGAAGAAAGTACGAAAAAATTTAAATAAACGAAGTGAGAAAACCAGAAATAGCACAAAGATACGAACGTGACTTAAGTCACTTAAGTGTATCTCACTACAATGATGGAAGAGACAGGAAATAGACGGAACATAGAGTGGAAATGGAAAATATTAAAATTTAAACCAGTAGGAAATGCAAGGATAGTATGAGGACAAAATGTAACCAACACAGGCCAAAACAAACTAAATGGTGCTATGAAGAAGTAAAAAATAAAGTAAATGAAAACAGAATGACGTCGAAAGAATACATCAGAGAGAAAACCAAGAATATAGGCGGCAGTATGTCAAAAAGGGAGATCAACCTACTGCGGCTGTCCTAAATTAAGAGCCATACAAGAATACTTGCAGAAATTAAGTAAAGAACTAGAAGGACAGTTTAATAAAGATAACGGAAGACACCTTTGGAGCACAAATATTTAGCAGCAGCTGGTTTTATTTTTCCAATTTTTATTTAAAAAATCTAGTGTGATATACTCACACAACTTCTTTTTACAGTGATCTTATAATTAACCAAAAATTTGATTTTTAATTTTTAGGCATTTGTCAAAAGCTTTCGAAAATTACAAATTCTACAAAAACGGTACAAAATAGAGCGTTAGTTGAAGAGACAAATTTTCTCTAAAATTTTAAGCTGAATTCAAAAATGTAATAATATACCGGGTGTTCAATTTAAAATAGGAGTTAATAAAAAAAAACAAAAACAAAAGAAATCCATTTTAGAAATATTCAACTGAAAAATTACCTATCTCACATCAATACACATTAAAAATGCAATTAAATGTAAAGTTTGAAAAAGCCCGTTAGATCCGTTTTTGAAAAAAAAACTGAAAAATCTCAAGAGTAAACGCCTACTTCCGGTTATGCGATTTTCTTCAAAAGCTTGCTGTCGCATCTACATAGTACACAAAACTTATATATGAAGTTTCAACGCCATACCTCTTTTCGTTTTTGAGATATTCTGTTTATACACAGACACAGACAGACAGACCTATGAACAAAAACATGTTTTTTGAAGATCTGTTGAAAACTCAATTTCGAATTTTTGGGGTGAATCCAATACTTCCTGTATCGTAAAAAGAAGTAAAAAACGGCTTATGTCAACAAAAAACCCAAGATGCATTTTTTGTATCGTTTTAATCGGAGAATTCAAAAACTTTATCAAAACTGAAAAAAATCAGTGACGTCCACGTGGCCTCTTTTTTTTCTTATTCAATCGTGCAAAGTGGGTTGATACGCACGCCAGTGGTGAATTGAAAATGCTTTTTCGTACGTATACAGATCGAGTAAGTTGATCATACCACACCTGACTGGTTTCCATAGAAATTAGAAAAATAGCGTACGGTAAGTATATTCTATAACGCAAAAAGTGCGGTAAGTAAAAATTATTTAATAAAATAATTAAATATTATACGATGCTCAATCGTTAAGCGCTTGCAACGTCTGGAAAATTAAAAAAAGCTTAACCCTTCGGGACTCGTTTTTCTAACTTTTTCTCGACCTGGTAAAATGTCCTTACCGATTTTGTATCGTAAAATACTGTACCAATACAAACAATTTTCCTCGGCGCCACATGTACACACACCTTCTACACTCTGTATTTCGAACATGGAGAACTTGCGGACCCATGTTGATCGGAAATTTTTGTATTAAAATAAGCCAAGAAACTTGTCCATGAATTGTCTACACGTACTTAGGAAACACCCTGTATACACCGGCTGTGATGTATGGGCCGATTTAGAAGCACTGAAATGATTACATTTGCAAATTTTGAGCATCCGGTAGAGCATTAATAATCAGAGCCACTATTTTACACTCGAAATGAATTCACAAAAGCATTATTTGTCGGTAAAGTTACTTTAATTTAATTGTTTTGTTTTATTTACACCAGCCTCCTGAAATTCAGCATTTTTTGTATGAAATCCTTAATATCTTCAAAACAGTTAACATTAGACTCATACAACTTGATATTAAAATGATTAGCATTTTGACAGAAAACTTTTAAGCTACCTAAATACAGGGTGATTTAGGAGGAATCTGCCAAACTTTAACAGTATGTTCCTCCAACGATTTTAAACAAAAAAAGGTATATGAACATAGAACCGATTCGTAAGAATAAAAAAGTTCTAGCCTACTAAAGAACAATTCATGGATGTAGAAAATAACCGTTTTTGTTAGTCTGGGCAAACAAATAAAGATACCATTATATTCTATTAGAATCTTTACATCACGTTTTTTAGACAACTGCTATCAAGAGCTGTAATAAACAATTCTACAAGTAATTACTTACATACAGGGTTTGGCAACGATGCAAGAGTGATGAATACAACCTATTTTTTAATAGAATATCTTATACAGGGTCTATTTCTTAAATTCACCGACAGCATAATAAGAAGTGGTCTTGGAGCTGTTCAGAAAATGTCAAGCTTTACAGATGGGATGTAAATATTGTTTGAGCTTGGTATAAGAGAACTGAGTGCATTATATATGAATGCACAAGAAACCGAATAAGCAAGAGATAAGCTTTATCTATGCAATATTTGCAGTTAATTTTACACATTACACGTAAATCGCTTCGTGACGTAGCAATTTTGTTTTACATTAAATTGTCTCATAGATTCCTTTCGGAGGTATTTACATGGAAATAGAACATACTTGTGAAGCTAATATTCCTGTTTATATACACAGAAATCCTGATTTTCTAGGTGATCTTTTGTATTCCCGCTTTAGGTTAGTAAGGGTTTGATAGACGTGTCGTCGTTCTGATGCGGTATTGCACGGAATTGTGTCATCTCAAAATGACGCAGTTTAAAAAATTAGAGCAGCTCTGCACCTAACAGGGACTCGTACATCCAGCTGTTTTAAACATTTTTGGGTAGATTAGTGAAGTACTCCAAAAAAAAAATGCATAAAAATTAAATTTATATAAATATTAATTTTGAGAGCCAAATCGAACTCACCCATTTCAACGACAGCAGCAAAAGCGACGAGGACAAAAAGGCACCTAAAATTTGCCAGACCCATCATGGCGATGCAGGCACTTAACGAGAATCTGCACTAAACTGTGTTGCCAGAATTCTTATAACAAATATCCCTCCCCAATAGATTGAAAATCCCTACTTCTCCCTACGATAGCAGTGAGTTGAAGTAATATTATCTGTTCACACCTTATTTTCAGTAGGGGCAGCTGTGATGCATGGCTAGTAAGGTTGGCTGCAATCGTGTAATAGTATATTACATTAAAAGGCGTGAATGTGATACTTTGCAGATGAGGAGGCTTGTTGAAGAATACGAGGACGCGAAGCGTACGAGTACGAGTTTCTTCAAAACCTTCGCGTCAAACATAGACGCTCTCATGATGTGTAATGTATTAGATTTTTTCTGAAATCTCTCTTTAAAAATTTAAAAATAGAATTCTATTGCATCAAGGCGCATGGTGAAGGTGACCGGTCACCTAGGTAAAGTAAAGTAAAAATGACTAGTCTTGCAAAAATCTCAAAAGTAACAAGTCTTGCAAAGTGACACTTTAAATATCAAACTGAGTCTTGACATGGTCCGCTTTCTTGACGATTTCAGAAAAAATCCTAATATGACTTCAAAATGACAAACTGTCATAATGACTAATAAAACAAGTTATATTAATACGACTTTTTGAAAGTATGAGTTACTTTCTTGTTTCAGCTGTTATTTGGTAATTAATCAAAATGCCAAAAACAATTCATTGCAAAACGAAGCTACATATAAAACAAACATTGGATACGATTCAGAAAAATAATCCCAACCTGCCGGTCGCCGCAGTAGTATGGCAAGTGGCCTTAATTTTTGAGGTAATGTTTTTCATATTTCGACGAACCCTCAATATTAATATTTATCTAAACTCCATTCACTATAGTCCCGGATTGTAAAAAATGACGTTTTATTGTAGCACTGTTGAATTTCTATTTGTTTTTTTCTGCAGCCGTCCCGAAAATAAAACTTTCGGTATGATTTATTAAATCGAAAGTCCCACTTTACACAAATCGTACCGAAAGTAACATTTTCGGGACGATTTTTTTCACTTTCGGAATTATTTTTTTACTTTCGGGACGATTTTGTGTATCCATGTAATCTATGTAGACGGCCTTGGCAATAACATCAACCTGTTTTTTTTATTATGACAGCGCTTGTCATATAACATTCGTGTGTGTTTTTGCTTTTCCATTCCAAAAAATGTAAATCAGTAGTGAAAGTGAGGCCGAACTAATTCCACATGAGATTAGTGAAGCTGCTAAAGCGGTTACTTATGAATTATTGCCGCTAAAGTCAAGAGAGAGGTATGAATTGATCTACAATTTATTTCAAAAATGGAGCAATGATAAAAATGTGCATACTATAAATGAAGAAGTCATTCTTGCATATTTAATGGAAAAATCTAAAACCTTAAAGCCGTCAAGCCTCTGGAGCAATTACTCGATGCTTAAGTCCACAATTAACATTAAAAATAATATAGATATAAGCCGCTATCCCAAAGTTATTGCTTTCCTTAAAAGAAAATCCGTTGGCTATAAACCAAAAAAATCAAGAGTATTGAATAAAGAAGAAATAGATAAATTCTTATCAGAAGCTGGAGATAATATCTACCTAATGACAAAGGTAATATAATTAAATCTAATTTCTCTTCTTCCTTTTGATTAATTTTTTTGTATGTTTAGGTTGCATTGATAATTGGTTTGGCAGGCGCTTGTCGTCGTGAAGAGCTTTGTAAAATGAGTTTTGATGATATAGAAGATAAGACAACCATGTTAGTGATTAAAATTCCTACTTCTAAAACGAATATGGAAAGAACCTTTGTCGTCATTGGAGAAAATAATATTTCGTTATACAGTAAATATTTGTCATTACGTCAAGCAAACACACCTCATCGTAGATTATTTGTATATTACAAAAATGGAAGATGTACTACACAACCTATTGGTATTCACACTTTTGGAAATATCGCTTGCAAAATTGCTGAATTTCTTAAATTACCGCACCCCAAAGAATACATCGGGCACTGTTTACGAAGGAGCTCAGCCACTTTACTAGTTGATGGTGTTGGTAGTATAACCAATTTGAAGAGACACGGAAGCTGGAAATCAACCAGTGTAGCAGAGGGATACGTAGAAAATTCTTTAAGAAACAAAATTCACATAGCTTCACAGATTGAAAAGGGCCGTAACGAAATTAGTATCTCGAAAACTAGTACAAATACTAATACGTCTAATACTAACTGCAACACTGCCACTTCTGTTAATATCCCTAATAATATTAATATAAGTAATTGTTATAATTGTGTAATTAATATTCATAAGTAATGTATTCATGAGAGTGATTGTTATATGTAATTTGTATAATATATAGTTCATAAGTAATGTATCCATCCATATTCTTTTTAACATAATAAACGCCAGCAGAAAAAATATTGTACGTAACACGATCCGAAAGTGATTTTACGGGCCTCGCAGGATTCCAGGACTCGCCTACGGCTCGTCCTGGAAACTTCCTACTCATCCCGTAAAATATCACTTTCGGAACTTGTTACGTAAATTACTATTTTGTTACTACTACCTACT